>CM060902.1:73000000-73277500 GCA_030737815.1 Allium fistulosum
TATATACATATATACAAATGTTTATATATATATATAATCTTTTTGTGTTTTTTTTTTATTTTTTTAGGAAGAGAGAGTTTTGCAAAATCATCTTAGCACCATTTAACTTAGAAAATAAAAATATTATATCCTTTACTTTAAATTTACCACTTTTTTAAACAAAGATTTTCAATTAGAATATACTTCATAATTAACACATATGAACCTTCCTATATACTAGTTAAACCATTGTTATTTGTAATCAAACTTCATTTTTATTTTTGTTAAGATAAATTGACAAATAAATTTTCAAAAATTTCAATTTATTAACCAAAACTTATACTTATCCTATAGTGTTTCTGTGACGCCCCACCTCTAAACTCACGCTAGCCAAGGACACTACGGGGTAATGCCGTCGACTAGCATGAAGAATAAGGCTGTTGAGGAGCGAGCATCTGTGTAATTACTTGTGCGAGTACCAATATGTCAGATCATATAACTTACATTTCATTTCAAGAGGAAATCCGACATATCTAATACAAACTCAAATCTACCGCACAGTGGCTATGAGGCCTTCGGAAACAAATATAGAAATAAACATAACACAAATCAGTCACAGATATTCATATCATAATGGCGGAAATAGATATGAATATATCACATAAAAGTGTACATCAAAGTAATGGTCATATAAGATCCATTACATCACAAAAGAATAGTTACAAGTGCCAGACAAAAGAATATGTATACATCAAGGAGTCTCTATCTCGAATGTATAAAAACAAAAACTACTAAGCTAGGTAGTTAGCCAAAAGTCAGATAATAGTCCCAAATGAGGAGTCAATCAAAAGCACATGTAACATCTCGGTCTGACCCGAGTATTATTTAATAAGAAAATAATAAACGGATCAGTCTAGCTATAAATATCAGATAAAATGAGATAGGGTAAGAGATATAACAAATACATATGATAACCATAATGCCATACTGTGACAAGTATACATTTAATAACGACAAAGTCATAAAATATCTCAAGAATCTCAAAGCACAAAAAAGAATGTCATATTCTTTATTTTATTCACCAAACCCCAAATATTGACAAACATACTATTGCCACTCACAAAAAGAGGTGAAACACAAATTCTAGAAATCATCAACCAGAAATCCAGAAATCACAAAGGGGGAGGCCTATCACAAACGGGAGCATGAAAACTCACCAACACGTGTATCACAAATGGAACGCTATTCCATGGTCGCTAACCATAACTTCGAAGCAACAACGCAGTACAATAATGGTACGTCCGATGAACCAAAAAGTCGGGACATCGATGTAGTACAATAACGGTACATCCGATGAACCGAACACCATAAAAGAACATGGGTCGCTAGCCCATAAAAGAAATGAGACGAAGCTCAATAAAACGAGGTACAGTCCCCCACGTGGACAAAGAGACATCGCACATTGCTAGTCTAAAACACAAAATGATCATCATAGATCAATAAAAAGTGTCGATTACACTAAGCTAGTAAATAGATGAGTTTAGCTTCATGTCCCATAACCACTACCTTAACTTAAATATTTACGAACAAATTATAGATTTCCACTCGAAAATTGCCATAGGATTTTCAATCGAACAAGTCCAAAAATTAACCGACGAAGTAAACGCAAGCGTTTCATCCCACTTGTTTTACTAAGCCGTTTAATTAGATTTCTCATACGAATGAGGTAAAGGTTTGTATATACTAATAGATTGGAAAAATGTTTTATAAACGAGCTTTGTATTAAAAATAGGGTTGAAATCATCTTTGTGAAAGAGTTTGAATATTTACTACTAGTATAGAAACCTTTGTATTTTAAAGTGACAAGTCACAGAAATGATTGTAGAAACATCAATCACCAAAAATTCACATATGAAGACGTGAATCAAATCCATAAAAATCGATACCGAATTCATCAAAATGGATATTCTCAAAAATCCTGAAAAAGAAGTCATCAAAGTCGATAATAAATGATAACGACAAATCAGATCCACACGAATCGATTAAAATTGGAAACCCACGAAAAATAGGCAAGTTGGACTGATACAAGCAGGTCAGTCGACTAAACCAGGTGGTCAGTCGACTGACACAATGCCTGGAAACTTTTGGTTTCCAGGCTCAGTCGACAGACCTGCATGGTCAGTCGACTGGTCTAGGCACAGAAAATTTTCTGGCCCCTGGTTCAGTCGACTGAACGTGCTTCCATAACATTATCAGCCCAGCCCTAAGTGGGGCAAAATCCTAACCGGAGGCGAATGGACGAGCAACAGAGACTGAGGATTTACGCCAAGCGACAACCCAGCCTTGTATGGCTCTTCAAAACACCCCAAAAACGTGTTCAAACATCAAAGATATGATTTTTAAAGATTTGACCTCAAAACACCAAAAATTGGAATATTCATCAAACCAATTCAATCCAAAAGCAAATGGACAAGGAAGAGATGTTAGGAATTACTACCTAACAACTATTAAACATATAGACATAGATGTGAGTTCAAAAACTCACCTTTTTAAACCCAAAACACAAGTGAGAAGCTTTAAAACAAAGGAAAGGCCAATTCACTTCAACTTCAACTCAAGAAGCTTCAGTCTAAGCTCATAAGAAAATATTTCCTAAGTTAGGTTATAGGAAATTTCTAAAATTTGAGAGGGATTGAGATGGAGAAGATGAAGAGGATGCTTTCCTAAGCTTCTCCTTGATTTCTAGCATGAAGTTGATAATTCCTAAGAGAATTAGGGTTTAGGAATTTCTAATTTCTTTTCTCTTCCCCCATTTTTCTGTTAGCTTGAAAGTATTAGGAAAATGAAATGAATGAATGAAGAGGAGTTGAGTGTTAGGATATTAGATGAGTTGGTGGGCTGAAACCCAAACCCAAAGCCCTAATTGAAAACATCAAAATTCTACTCTACGCCTATAAATAAGGCCCCAGAGCATACAGAAAGGGGATCTGGGAATTCTGAAGCGTCCAGACTCTGCCGGATTAAGACTTGCATCATACCTTTGCTGCCAATTTCGAATTCTATTCTGTAATCCGCTATTGTTTGCTATAATCGCTTGTACTCATTGAAAGAGAATCAATATAATCATCAAAACTTCATAGTGGACGTAGGCTATACGCCGAACCACTCTAAATCACTTGTCTTTGCATTTTATATTTCTGTTTGTTGGAGTTTTTGTTAGATAATCTCTGTTTTACATTTATATTCTTCATTTTATCTCTTCAAAAACTTCCGAAGAGTGTTGTGCCCATTTTTGGTACAAACACTTTGGTGCTTTCACTGAGAAGGACCAGTTTTTTCTCCTGCTCTTTGGATCTGCCATTGATACCGGATTGCGTAAATCCAAGAGGAAGATCCAGATATACGATCCGGAATCCTTCCATTCTACTCAGATTTGCTCAAAATCTAGGAAAGGACTCCACCACTGAAAATGGTTAGCACAAGAACTGCCGCTATCGCCGCTGATCAAGAAGGCCGGGATAGATAGAATCCTACACAACAGCCTTCTTCCAATCAAGACAATACTGCTCACTCAGATCCATCAGGACCAGTCACCCGACAAGAGTTTCAAGTGTTGCTCCAGGAACTGACCCAAAGCCGGCAGTAGTTGGCTGAACAGTTGCGCGCCAACGTCGAGCTAACCAACCAGCTAAACCGCCAGGGCCACAGAAGGTCCAGAAGAGATGATGTCTCCCGGGCATCTACTGAAAGCTCGGCTTCGTCTGACTATCACCACAGGTCTACCCGTCCCCGGCTAGAGGGAAGTCGCGCTCAAACTACTGGATATCAACCCGCCTTGACCGTTGGGCAATTGAGGATAGGACCGTCGACCAGCTTCCAAACAGGACCCTCGACACGAGGAGGCACTGCTCCACAATACACCACGGACAACCGCGCTACAACCGCCGCGGTAGAAACCAGAGTTGATACCCGGAATCAGTCAGAGCCGAACAATCAACAACGTGGACATACTCCTGAACCATATGTCCCAGAAGACGTTGTACCAAGGAGGCGAAATACGGACCGTCGACAGCGCCCGGTCCAAACTCGCACTGTGGAACCCGACCACACCTTAGCTTCAACATGCCCAGAATGTGGCAGTGTCAGACATTTCGACCATGATACATCAGATGATACGCGAGAATCAGGGGCTCACTAATGATGATTGGGGAATCTCCCGTAGTCATACCCCTTTCACAGACGAGATATTATACGCTGAACCCCCTAGGCGATTCAGAATGCCAACTCTCCCAATGTATGAAGGAAATAGTGACCCCAATCAACATATTTTGAAATATGAATGGTCAATGAGTGCCGCAAGGGCTGACGATGCAGTGAAATGTTAAAGTTTCCCCATCTCTCTGGGGGGAATCGCGACAATGTGGTTTACACGATTACCACCCAGATCTATTTCTTCGTTCGATCAACTGGCCAAGAGGTTCGTAGAACAGTTTCGTATGCATGTTGCTAGGCCAAAAGACGTTAATACCCTGTCCAGTGTCACTCAAGCTCATGGAGAGACGCTCTGGCGCTACTTAGAAAGGTTCCATGTAGCCTGTGTTGAGATTAGTAACTCCAACGATAACTCAATCTTGATGGCTTTGACCAAGGGGATTGATCCCGATTCTGAGTTTGGGAACTGGCTAGCTGGAAAACCACCTGCATCGTTGGACCGTTTCTACTCCAAAGCCGCTCAGTTCTTACGGCAAGAGGACGCGAAACAGTCTAGGAAGCAGGACGATGTGAGGCCCAGTATTGAGGGAATACAGAGTAATGTAGTGGTTAAACAGTCCGGTAAGAGTTCCGGAAAAGTTCAACTGAATATACAGAACAAGCAAACCCAGCCGAGAGGAAACAATGGCCAGGATAAGAAGAGAGATCAGAACCGAGGTCCACGGCGTAGGGCTCAAATGTTTGACAATTACACACCGTTAAATACGTCATTGGAGAACGTATACTTACAGACTTGCAACACTGTACAATATAAGAAGCCTACTCCAAAACCCTTATCGGAGAGGTAGGTTCAGACAGGGAAGTTCTGTAGGTTCCATGAAAGCTACGGCCACAATACCAATGAGTGTCGACATTTGCAGGACCTCATCAAGAAGTTGATCAGAGAGAGGAAGTTAGATCAGTTTGTGCGGGCGCCGCAGTCTGGTGGAGCGGGCCCTTCGAATCAGAATCGTTCACAAAATCAAGAAAGACAGGAAGAACCCGCCCATGCGGGCAGGAGGTTGGTTATCAACACAATAAGTGGTGGTCCCCATCCAGCAGACAGAAGCTGGGGGGAAATGGAGTCGAATGCCAGTTCTATCAGGCATGCGAACTTCGAATGATGTAGTAATTGTGAAGACGGAACTCTGGTTAAACAACAAAAGATAATATCTGATGATACCATATTCAGGAGTCGAGACGCTGATAAGGTCGAAGCCCCTACAATCGACCCACTAGTCATATCCGCCCAGGTAGGTCCTGCTTGGATGAAGAGGATCCTGGTTGACAGTGGGAGCTCTGTGAATATCTTGCTTAAACGGGCTTACGACTTGATGAAGATGGAGGCAAAGGATTTGAAACCCTGCCTATCCCGAATCCACGGCTTTAACGGGAGTGCCACGATACCCATTGGAATAATGGAACTACCGGTTGAGTTGGGGGTTGGAGAACGCTGGAGAGTCCGGATGTTACAATTTGTAGTCTTAGAGATTGATTCACCTTATAATGCATTTTTGGGCCGACCGGCCCTAGCTGAGTTCAGGGCGGCCATCGCCCCATGGTGTCTGACTTTGAAGTTCCCCACCGATCGTGGGATTGGAGTCATTTAAGGAGATCAGGCCACGGGGAGGGCCTGTTACATTGCTGAGCTACGCGGGGCGCGGCGTAAAGAGAAGGGAAAGGGTGTAGAGGAATCTCTCTGCGTCCGTTCTATTGATAATTGACAATTGATGCCTGGGCCTCGGCCTAGGCACCACAACCAATTCCTGAAAGACCTTGACCCTAGGGACAATGAGGATAAAGACGAATCAAAGGAGAGTCAAGCTTCTCCTGCCGAACTGACTGTGGACGTCCCAATCAGTGAGGATGATGATTCAAAGATGCTAAAAGTTGGGTCTCAGCTGAGCAAGCAGACACAACAAGAATTGGTTGAATTTCTCCGGGCGAATCTCGACGTTTTCGCCTGGACACACTCTGACATGTGCGGGATCTCGCCAAATATTGCAAGTCACTCCCTGAATATAGATCTGCGATATGTCCCGGTCAAGCAAAAAAGGCGTGGTATGGATCTAGAGAGATCTGCCGCCCTTAAGGAGGAGGTTGATAAGTTACAATCGAATGGGTTTATTCGAGATGCCTTGTATCCAGAATTGGTATCCAACCTCGTACTAGTTCGAAAACCGAACGGAAAATGGAGAACTTGCGTCGATTACTCTGACCTAAACAAGGCCTGTCCAAAAGATAGCTTCCCACTTCCACGAATTGATCAGCTCGTAGATTCGACAGCCGGACATGAGCTACTATCTTTTATGGATGCTTATTTTGGCTACAATCAAATACCCATGCATTTACCTGATCAGGAACATACCAACTTCGTAACCGATCTGGGACTCTACTGTTACAAAGTCATGCCATTTGGTCTAAAGAACGCCGGAGCAACATACCAACGCTTAGTCAACCGGATGTTCGCCGATCAGATCGGGAAGACCATGGAGGTTTACGTGGATGACATGCTGGTGAAGTCTCGATTCTCCACAGATCACGTCAGAGATTTAAATTTGATGTTCGGCATCCTCCGGGAATATGGAATGAAGCTTAACCCATTGAAGTGCCACTTCGGCGTTGCGTCTGGAAAATTCCTCGGATTCATCGTTAACGCTCGAGGGATAGAAGCAAATCCCGAGAAGATCTGGGCAATAAGGAACCTACAGACCCCGAGAACTATAAAGCAAGTCCAGAGTCTCAACGGGAAAGTAGCAGCATTGAGCAGGTTCATCTCAAAGTCCACCGATAAATGCATTCCTTTCTTTGATCTGATCCGGAAAGGAAAATGAAACTTTGAATGGACCACGGAATGTGAAGGCGCGTTCCGATCGCTAATTCAGCATCTCTCCACACCCCCGATCTTGTCGAAACCAGTTGACCACGAGCAACTGTACCTCTATCTGGCAATATCAGAACATGCGATCAATGCTGCTCTAGTTCGGGAGGAAGACAAAGTACAGAAACTGGTATACTATGTTAGTAAGCGGCTAACAGGAGCTAAGAGAAATTATCCGAGACTGGAGAAACTGGCCTATTGCTTGGTCATTGCCTCAAGAAAGCTCCGCCCTTACTTCCAAGCTCATCCTCTTACTGTGTACACCGATCAGCCGTTACGACAGGTCCTCACGCGGCCTGAGACGTCTGGTAGGTTACTCAAGTGGAACATTTAATTAAGCCAATTTGATATCACATACGCTCCGCGGAGAGCCATTCAAGGACAAGTCCTGGCAGATTTCATAGCTGAATTTACCGTTCAAGAAGACTTGCCCGAGACCAGTGGATCCCCCGAATATATCTGGAAACTATATACTGACGGTGCGTCAAACGACCGGTGTTCGGGCGCTAGGGTTGTACTTGAGACTCCCGAAGGCCGATCTATATGTTACGCTTTGAAGTTCGATTTTCACGCAACTAATAATGAAGCTGAATATGAATCCCTCTTAACCAGCCTAAAACTTGCTAGAGATTTGATGATTATCGCTGTGGAAATTTACTACGATTCGCAGTTAGTTGTGTGTCAGGTACGGGGAGAGTATCAAGAAAGGGATCGAAGGCTGGCTGCCTACTTGGCCAGAGTTCAAGAAATACTGAATCAGTTTGATTATTATGCCATTTATTTTATACCCCGGGAACGCAATCAGAGAGCCGATTCATTAGCGAAGTTAGCCAGCACAGGTGAAGCACAGCACATGGGACTTGTCCCCGTCGAAACTCTGTCCTGTCCAAGCATCGATCAAATGGAGACGAATTTCGTATTTGAAACCGCTCCCAGCACGGAATCGTGGATGACTCCGTATCGAGACTACATCGAAAATGGGACGTTGCCTGAGCATAGAAACGAGAAAAGACGAATTCTACGAAAAGCTTCACGATTCGTCATTCAGAACGGAGTCATGTACAGAAGAGGTTATTCTGTTCCCCTCCTCCGATGTATCGTGCACGATGAAATCAAACGAGTGTTACATGATGTACACGAAGGAGCATGTGGCGATCACACCGGGGGGCAAGCTCTTGCTAAAAAGATACTCCGATATGGGTACTACTGGCCGACAGTGAACCGAGATGCAGCAAACTATGCCAGAAAGTGCGATAGGTGTCAGAAACATGCCCGAATTCCAAGAGCCCCACCTACCGAGATAACTCAAATGGTCAGTCCTTGGCCATTCGCACTGTGGGGCATTGATATCATTGGCGCTTTACCTCTGGCAAAAGGTGGTGCGAACTATGCCATCGTCGCCGTTGACTACTTTACAAAGTGGGCTGAGGCTGAAGCCCTCGCAACCATTACGACAAAGAAAGTGATAAATTTTGTGGTTCGCAACATCATCTGTCGATTCGGACTCCCGCATACCATCATTACCGATAACGGAGCCCAATTCGAGAGCGCGGAATTCAAGAATTTATGTCAACGGTTTCATATTCATAAAAAGTTCTCGGCAGTTGCGCATCCTCAGGCAAATGGCCAAGTCGAAGCTGTCAATAAAGTTATAAAATCCATCCTAAAGAAACGACTGGAAAAGGCCGGGGGCAAATGGGTTGATGAACTTCCTATGGCATTATGGGCCTATCGAACGACTCACAAAACCACAACCGGACACACCCCGTTTTCCCTATCCTACGGCTCAAAGGCCGTTATTCCGGTCGAAATGGAAGTGTTTTCCCATCGCGTGACTTACTACGATGCGAAAACGAACGATATACTGCTAGCTGAATCTTTGGATCTATTGGATGAAAAATGGGAAGAGGCTGACCTGAGAGTAGCCGCATATCGAAGTCGGGTCGCCCGATTGTACAATACCAAAGTTCGACCTCGAACCTTTGAACTCGGCGACCTCGTTCTCAAGAGAATCTATCCGGTTCTTTCACACATGAAACCAAACTAGGAAGGACCATATGTGATTACACGAAGACTCGGAGATGGCACATTCAAGCTATCGACCGTTGACGGTCTCGATTTGCCAAGGGCCTGGAACAGCGAGAGTCTCCGTCGCTATTACACATGACATGCTTTATTTATTTCATTATATCTTTCTATTTAGCAATTTGTTTCTGCATTTAGAAATTTGAATTTTGTAATAAGGCAACTGACTTTGCCGCATTTTCTTATTTCAGCAATAAAATGCCATCTCTTCGAGCCAGAGCTGTGATTCATTAAGTACGATATACGACATCACGATGCACGAAGAGCTAAATCCCATCACGCAATGGGACTTATTCAAATGGACAGTGGCTGTGATACGACCATCCACTCGCTAAGTGAAACCCGAGCTCGGGGGCAAGCCATTACACCAATATTGATAGGATTGACACACGACAATCCTGCATTCAACTCCGTGTTCCCAAAGTACGAAACAGAGTATAAACATTCAACTTCGTATTCCTAGAGTGCGAAACGGAGTATAAACATCCAACTCCGTGTTCCCAGAGTGCGAAACGGAGTATAAACATTCAACTCTGTGTTCCCAGAGTGCGAAACGGAGTATAAACATTCAACTCTGTGTTCCCAGAGTGCGAAACGGAGTATAAACATCCAAATCCGTGTTCCTAGAGTGCGAAACGGAGTATAAATATCCAACTCCGTGTTCCCAGAGTGCGAAACGGAGTATAAACATCCAGCTCCGTTTTCCCAGAGTGCGAAACGGAGTATAAACATTCAACTCCGTGTTCCCAGAGTGCGAAACGGAGTATAAACATCCAACTCCGTATTCCTAGAGTGCGAAACGGAGTATAAACATCCAACTCCGTATTCCCAGAGTGCGAAACGGAGTATAAACATTCGACTCTGTGTTCCCAGAGTGCGAAACGGAGTATAAACATCCGACTCCGTATTCCCAGAGTGCGAAACGGAGTATAAACATTCGACCCCGTATTCCCAGAGAGCGAAACAGAGTATAAACATCCGACTCCGTATCCCCAGAGTGCGGGGCGGGGTATGTCCTATCAGCTCCAAGCTCCCGGAGTGCGAGTCAGAACATGAACACTAACTCCAAACTCCTAGGAAACGGGTTGGAGTACCAATAGCAATCTTAAGTTCCCAGAGTGTGAACAACCGCTTACGAGATAGCTTGTATCCCCAGAGTGTGGATGAAACGATTCGTACGGAAACAAGTGTAGTTCGACCGCTCGGTCCTCACTCAGTGCGATCACAAGCTGATCATCATAACTTAACCCCGGAACTTGGGGGCAGGTACAAGTGTTAATCACTACCCGAGACCATGTTATGTTCAGCCCCGCTTCGATCTCCGATCACAATTCAAGTTCGAGATTTCCAGACTTGGCAGACAAAACAGGCTATGCTTAAACGTTAAAATAATGCAAGTACACCGGGTCGAAGTTCGAACACTGCAACATTTAAGCATAGAGGGAATTCGAGTTGAAACAAGAAGACAAAATTTTATTTCAACTAATCAAAAGCAATGGTTCATACACGAGCCTTTCCAAAAGATTCCTACTAGCAAGGGCCGAACCCGCATCTATACACGGCCTACAAAAGAAGAAGATAACAAAATTCCTGACTGCAAAAAGGGAGGACACATGCCTAAAATAAAAAAGAAAAAGTCCATCTAATCTTTCTGTTTCCTCGGTTTCTTCTTCTTCGAAGAACTACTGGAGCCGCCGGTGACCTTTCGTTTAGAACCTTTCTCCTTAGGCAGGTTTCCCTCGGACGAAGGCATGATGTCGACATCATCCTCCGAGCTAGAATCTATGGGAATGCTTCCCGCAGGAGGAGTTGGAGGAATAGGATCTACATCTGGGGGCAGGACTGGCACACTAGCATCAACGAGCATGCCCCCGGAGGATACAATCATAAGAGGAGTAGGGCACTGCGCTGCTGCTCCGCCATCTAAGCTGCCACCATGTGCCGCTGCCGCCATCTCGGCATTAATCTCGGCCAACATCGTTGCTTATCATTGTGCTCTGGCCTCACTATGTGCCGTAGTGGCCTGAGTTGAAATATCAGAAGTAGACGAGAATCCGCCCGGGCCGAATGGTAAGTCTGTGAAGGGATCACTCTGTCGGCCAAGGAGCTCATTTATCATCTGTTTATCAAACGAGAGTGAGCTCCCCTGCGTTACTTCGACTGGCGCTGTTGTCACAACAGATGTCGCCTCAGAGATGATGACCTCCGGTACTTGGCATGATTCCTGGGCTACGGGAGGCACAGCTGGTGCAGCTTCAGTCACTGATCAAAGAGGTAGAAACATTTTGTTAGTATACACTTCTATACAAGCTCTTCAATCCAAATATACAAGAAATTAGTGCAGAGTACCTTCCTCGGGTTGGCTCGAGGTCGTCTGAACGATTTCAGAGTGATGCTCCTTAATAGGAGATAGATGTGGTCGGTCAGGATCATATGCCGGTATAGGCTGGGAATCGATCATCGGAGTTGGCTCTGATTGAGATGACACGACAATCTCAGAACTCGTAATATGGTGCGCAACACTAGAGCTTTCTCCAACTTCCTGAGACTGGGCACCAAGCCTCTCCTTCTCGTGAGAAATCATGGATCCATGGAGAACTTTCTTCTCGTCATCATTGAGTATGCGGTTCTCCAGCTCGAATTCATCGATGGTTTCTTCAGGGTGCCCAGATTTCTCCTCCTCAACCAGTAGGTTCCAGGCGTTGTAGAGATGTGTTGGGTAATCATCGAGCCATGTCAAATCTCGGTGCCTTAGCACGTTGGCATTGTAGGTGACAAGTAGCTCTTCTACTTCAGCCTCAATCCTGGCCTCCGCCTGTCATACCTTCTCATCAACCCCAGCTTCAGCTTCGCGGACTTTTTCCATAGCCGCTTCCTTCTCCTTCCGGAGCTCCACCGCCTGATCACAGGCCTCCTGAGCAGAGACATTGGCCGCATCCTTCTCCCTCGCCATATCGGAGAATTTTGATTTCAGATCATTAAGCTCTTTAAGAGCGGCATCCCTCTCGGCGGTAATGGTGGTGTTCCTGTGACCCATGTCTTCGATTGTGGTATAGTGCTCTTGCTTCATCCTAGTCATGGCCAAGTTTACCTCATCGACCTTTTTCAGAGCTTCCATTTCAGACTTACGGGAAGACTCAGCCTCAGTGTTGAGCACTTTCATAATTCGGTCTTTTTGACCCAACTCTTTCTCAAGCTTTTCAATGGCAACGGCCCGATCAAATGCTATTTTGGACGCTTTCCTTGCGGCCCTTGCCCACTCCTTATACTGGAAAAATATGTCCGCAACATAATCATGGATAGTGTTTTCAGCTGATGGCGGAATCCTCTTCAGATGTGGAGGAAAGATGTAACCGTCAAAACAGATATCGGGGAATTCCTTCCTTATCTATGCCAATTTAAGTGCTCTTTCCCCAGTCGGATCAGTCGCGACCGGTGCAGTAGTTGAAGAGGTGGCTATTTCAGTCCCGCGTGGAGGATCATGCCTCGGAGCTTGAGAAGACGGCTTAGGCCGTAAAGTTTCAAGAGGACGGGCTACTACTACCGTGGGCGGTATGGAAGTCCTCGGAGGAGGAGAGCAAGATCGGGATCGGTGCACGTATCCCCTGTCTCTATCGGACCTCTCATGGCCAGAGTGTCCTGAATCGTAATCCCTCTCTCCCTCTCTCCTACGTGGCTCATAATAACGGCGCTTGTTGCGCAAACTGCCCAGCACAGAACCTCGTCCAGACATTGTACCTGAAAAATAAGATACGGAATATCAGAAATCGTTTATGTTATGACGTTTACAGTTAGAGAATTGTGCTGTGCCATGAAGAGTGTATGGATGTGTAACCCCCCGAACCAACCAGAAGTGTCGATCACGCTGGTAGGAAGGGACTCACTAACGTCGAGGGTATGCTGTAATTCATCCAATTCAAAGTCTTGTTGTGCGGACGCAAGGTCCAGAATTGGGAGGTCAGTGAGCCCTTCAAATTGATTGTCAGCTTGCAAGGAGGACGCCTCCGAGATTTTAACTCCTGAAGAAGGGCGATCTAAGACCACAGACTTCTGTCTCCCGGATTTAGTTTGCTTAAAGGCCACTGCCTTGCCTTTTCTTTTTTCATCAGAATCCGGGGTCCCGTCGATAGGTTCGACCAAAGGCTCCTCATCAGTATGAGTTCTTTCGGAGTCAGGTTCCTCAATTACTACGACTTTGGGTTTCCTCTGCTTGACTTTTTATCTGGAGACAGTCTTTAATGCGCCGTCAAGCCTTATGCTCTGCCTTCGCCCAATCAACCCGAGAATTCTGAGATTCCGGTCCGTCAATAGCAATTCAATATTCCTTTCTTCGCTTGGAATTTCTTGAAGAACCCGGACTATCTCTTTATAGTAACCGCCTTCAGGTCGTTGGATTATTACTGAAAGAAAAGAAATAGGAAATATGAGTTTATTTTCATTCAGAAATTGCCCTGTCAACTACTTGGGAAAGAGACAATACTCACGTTTGAACAGCCATCTTCTGGAAAACCCCGGAGGACATCGGACGTAGAACCACTCCGACTTGAAGTAGCCCAGCCTAGTCCACGACCCTGTGACCACTTGGCAGTTTCTTACAGACTCCAAGAATGTAAAAGATAGGCTGTCGGTTCGGCTTTTGAAGTTGAACAGGTATCTTATCTCGGTCATACAGGGAGGTCGATAGAGGTACTCCATGAATACGATGAACAAGCTATTGAGTTAAGCATATCCATTCGGATGTAACTGAGATGGAGCAATCTCCAGATAAGCCAACACTTCTCTTATGTAGTCGTTGAATGGAGGAAGTGTCCCGGCTGCGCATGCATGTTGGTTAAAAGCGGTATATCCCTCCGGGGGATTATGCGGTCTGTCGTCCGGTCCCGGCAATAATACGTCGTTTAGCGATAGGCCATGCCTTAAGCCTATTCTCCCTAGCGTATCTTCGGAGATATTGGACGGAACAGAGTCCGGTGGACTATTTATGAAAGATGCATCAGGTAGCTCGTCCGGGGAAGGACCGATGACTTCGGCCTCGATGTCCGGTATTACAAGTCTGGGAGGGGTTAGATTCTGAGTTTCTTGCTGCTGCAAACTTGATGGTTCCATAACTAGCTAACTCACGAGAAATCATCATTAGACGATAAAAAGCCCGTGCGTTCCCCAGTGTAGAGTGTATGAATGTGTGGTGCAGTGCAAGTGTTGTGCATGACTTGAGCAAGTTCTTTGAAATAAGCCAAGATGTGTAGACAACAAAACTTTGAAAGTCAGCCCGGAGATGACCGTCGTCGCTAACCGTCACGACCATGCAATCCAGATGCTAAACGGTTGATTCAAGTGTAAGTCCGTTATGTATTCGTTAGGTTACAGTTCCGTCGACGAGCTTCACAAGGTCGTCAAATATGCAGTTCTGTGATCAAGTTCAGTTATGCAAGGCAGAAGCTCGTCAGAGTCTAGGGTCAAGATATGTGAAAGTGAAGCTCGTCAGAATTATGCTAAGAGAATGGAGTTCATTCGAATCCTTCATGATATCAGTTCGAATCAGTCAGATGGAGTTCGTTTGAATCCATCAGTGTATCAGTTCGAATTGATACCAGTGAACACATTTCGAATCGATTGTCAGGGTCTGAGTTCGTATCGATCGGAATGAGATGACTTCGCACCGATCCTTGGTTGCTTGGTTCGTACCGATCAGAGAAGTTTTAGGTTGACATCGATGACGCTCGAATCGACAGTTTTCGTATCGATCGTAGACGCAAAGTTTGCATCGATCCGAAGCTAAGGACTCCGTATAACTTATTTATTCGTATCGACCATTTCGTGTCGATACGGTCAACCATCGGAACCATCGGTTCGAACTGCATTGACACCGGGTTACTCCAAGAATCGATGTAAAATCCGGAAAAAATATCATTGCCCTCATCAATTCGAACGTGACCCCCATATCGATTCAAAAATCGCCTTCTCCATCCTTTCTTCTCGAATCTACAAAAATCGCAATGGCCATCGTAGCTTCGAGCCAGATCTGGTTTTACTAGTTGCCAGAGTGAAAGATTGACGAAGAAAGAGTGGATTTGTGGCGGCTTCGTCATTTAGATTCGCAGTTGCTTACCTAGTTTGGAGTTCGGATTCGAAGATCTGAAAGAACGAGTTTGATCGAGTCAAAAGTACGGAGTTGTTATCTCTTCCTGAATCGATCGCAAGAGGCTAAAAGCAACATTAAAAATAGAAAGTAAAAAAGTGAAAATGGGCTAAGTCCTAGATATTTATATGGGGCCTAGGGTAGAACCGAGTCGATTCGACTCCCAGTCAGCCTGACCGGTCGCAACCAGTCAAACAGCCCATCGATACGAACAATCACTTCGTATCCATCAGATATCACCAATACGAATCAGAATCCACCATGATTTGTGACCATCGATACGATTGAGCTTTTCGTATCCATCTTGGCCCGCATCGCTATGTAAAACCACTTTTCAACCTTCTATGTCGATTCAGGGGAGGATCGATACGAAGGAACAACTCGAAAGCAACCATCAAGCATTGTTTCAACTCGAATTTCAGATCGGTTCAAGAAAGAATCAATACGAAATTCGATAACAAGCTAAATTGGCAACGACTTGAAAACTTGCGACATTAACGAGAGCCAGCTAGTCATTATCACACAGTAGTCAATTACAGCAATACAGAGTATCACTTTCAAATCGTTTAGTGAGGACCTGCAGCATTTCAAAGCACGTCGTGTTTTCACAAGACGTACTTTGGGGGGCAAATGTTATCCTGCCTTTTGGCAAGGCCAGGACACCAAGGAGTTGATTGGATTCCAAATATCGCTTGTCATGGATATCGCTGAATTTCATCCGAATCCGGATCGAGCTACAATTGATAAGACATGACTAGGAAAGTAAAGTGAACCAACATTCCAAGTTTCAAGTCAATCCGAGTTCGTATGCTCAAGCTATGATGGATACAAGTTGGAGGAAAAAGCATGTTTTCGTATCCATCTGATATGTTCATTTCACATCCATCAGGGGACTTTGTTTCGTATCGATGGAGATAGCCATGTTTCAAATCCATCGAGTTCGTATCGATTAGGTTCGTGTCCATCGATAGTTAGCGCAATTCGTATCAGTTGGCCAAGTGTTTGTTTCGTATCCATCCAGCCCGTGTCCATCATCTGCTTCGCATCGGCACAATTCCACGATTTCGTATCGATCGAGTTGGCAATGTTTCATACCCATCGAGCTCGTATCGATCAGGTTCGTGTCCCTCAACAGATGACGCGCCTCGCAACCATCAGTCGATGTCTACTTCGTATCCATCGAGGCACTACTCTTCGTATCCATCAGAAAACCTTACTTCGAATCCATGCCCAGTGACTTATTAGTATCTAATGAGTCGACCAACTAGGGTGACGTGTCGTCCATCGAAGCAAACAAGGCGAGATATATGGAGTCGAAACGGTCAACGCGGAGTGAAGATTGGATCGAAGCGAAGCGCGCGCGCCACATCATCTCAAGAGCACATGCGGTCATCGACACGAAGGGATCGAGTCGAAGCCGTGGAGATGAGCCAATCAGCCTTCGAGAAATCTCACTTCGTATCGACTGTATCTCCTGATTCACTGATCCAAATTCAATCAAATTTTCAGGAAAGCTTGCATACACACTGAAGGATGTCCCTGCCAAATTTCAGCTCAATTGGACATCATCTTGATCGATACGAAATGGATTCATATCGATCACAGATCGAGGCGAAACTTTTTGGAATTGGTCGCGTGGGCCCCCTCACGTGCCAGACCAAGTCTCCCGAAGTTTGAACGAGATCTGAGCCTCCTACGCCTATAAACAGGGCCCCAGAGCATATAGAAAGGGGATCTGGGAATTCTGAAGCGTCCAGAATCTGCCGGATTAAGACTTGGATCATACCTTTGCTGCCAATTTTGAATTCTATTCTGTAATCCGTTGTTGTTTGCTATAATCGCTTGTACTCATTGAAAGAGAATCAATAAAATCATCAAAACTTCATAGTGGATGTAGGCTATACGCCGAACCACTCTAAATCACTTGTCTTTGCATTTTATATTTCTGTTTGTTGGAGTTTTTGTTAGATAATCTCTGTTTTACATTTATATTCTTCATTTTATCTCTTCAAAAACTTCCGAAGAGTGTTGCGCCCATTTTTGGTACAAACAGGAGGAATATGAAATGGTGTATGTTTGTCTGAAAGGGCTGATGACTGTGGAGTAATAATGTGGAGGACTGTGTGTTATGGAGGAAGATGTTTGTTTGGTGAAGAGTTGGAGAAGTATCTGATCGGAGAAGTTCAGGAAGTTGCTGGAAGATGGTGATGTACTAGTTTGTAGGTGGTTTTGTCTGTAGAGCAGTTGCGTAGAGGTTTAAGGCAGAGATGGATAGTCGAGACAGTCAGGTGGTGCTTGTATGGATATGGTTGTGAGTGTTTGGTCAGTATGAGGTTGGTATGTCAGTATGAGGTTGGATAGTCGAGACAGTCAAGTTTGGATAGTGAAATGTTGAAGATGTTCACAGTGATGTTCACAGTGTCAAGTTTGGGGGAAGGCAAGTGTATGTGGGAAGGCAAGTATGAAGAGGAGTAGGTGATGTGGTGGAGGGCAATGCACTTATGAAGATGTGGTGGATGTGGTTTAGGTAGTTATGAAGAGTGGTTGATGAAGGTTGGTTGAAGGGGATGGCACAACAGTTGTATGAAAATGTTGATGGGTAGGCAATAATGTAGTTGTGGTGGAGGAAGAGGAGGAAATGTAGAAATGGTGCAAGTTATGATGTGGTGTTCGTGTTGATTCTAGTTCAGTCTGATGGTGAATGCAATGGAAGGAGTGGAGATGTTTGAGTGCTACTGGAAGTTCAGTGTTTTTGGTATCTAATGAGTGGGTTGTGTGACAGTATGCAACAATCTGTGAATTAGGAAGTTTGAAGGTGGAGTTGTGTGTGGCAACAGTGGATGTTAGTTTTGTAGTCGAGTGAAGAGCTGACGGTTGGTTTCAGGGGTAGTTGATATGGTGGTTATCAGTGGATTGTAGAGCGGAGGAGACATCTGTAGAGGGTAGACTGGATGGCAGTAATGGTGGATTTCGAATGAATGGTCGGCAGCAAGTAAGAGGATGTTGTATGTAAGTGGATGTGGTGGGAAGGATGTACGACAGAGGTGGTAGAAGGCAGTAAGTAAGTGAAGTGAGGTGAAGTTTGAGTGTGTTGAAGTGAAACAGTGGTAGTGTAGTAGAGAATTGAAGGCACTGTTGTAACAGAGAATGTGTATTCCCTGTGCACATGCAAATGTAAATGTAGAAATTATAAAAAAAGGAAAATGAGTTTGTAAAATGAATTTGTAAAAGAAAATGAAAATGGAATAAAAGTTTTTTTTAGAATGAAATTTGTATATTTTTTTATATTTTTTTAAAAATATGAAATGCAAATGCAAGTTGAAATAGACTAGAAAACAGTAACAACACTCAAACAAAAATGCAAACAAAAAATACACACAAACGCACAACAATTTTATTTTTAAATGCAAACACACACAGAATATAAACAAACAGAAATCAAAAGAAAAATAATCCGAAGAATAGAAAATTAAAATCTAGACAAATCCCTGGCAATGGCGCCAAAAACTTGTTTAACGACGAATTTTCTATCGAGTTAGAAAATCGCCGATAAATTTCAAATTAAATTTAACCGCAAGCGCACGGCGTACAAAAGTTAGTACGTGGCAAGTACGGGTCGATCCGTAGGGAATTTTTAAGATTTTAAAATTTTCTACTCAATCAAATTATACCAAATGGAGAGAAGATTGTTAACTACAAATAAAATGAAGCTAAAACTTAGAATAAAAGTGAGGTTAAAAACTATGAGATTAGAGAACAATTTAGAGGCAAATCCACTCTCATATTTTTGTAAATCAACAAAAAAATAATCTATGATCTCTATTTTGGTATTAACTGAAATAATTGTTGTATTTATCATAAGTATGGTTTATTTATGTTATTAATTAACATAACTTAAACCATCAAACTATAATACAACAAATAAACCACTTATCAATTCTCATGAAAATGAAGCCAAAGCAAAAGCTATTTTAAGTATGATCTATTTACTATTGTAATTAGTAATATAGATCATCAAATTTTATTTTTACTTTCATTTCAAAATCAAAAACGAATTAGCAAATATTGATGTAATTTGTGTTTATGTTGAATAAGAATAGCTCATTTGGATATGCAACATAAGCTATCAAACCCACTTGTATAAACTTACATCAAAATTTACTTTCATGAATCACAAATAAAAGAGATCATAAATCATAAAAATGTTGAAATTACATAAAGTTAGAGAGCTTCATTACCTCTAAATTGAAGGGGTTTAGCTACTCATTTGTGTTATCAAATCAACACTTGTAAATTTCAACATTAAAAAGAAAAAGAAAATAAGCAAAGGAAGAAAGAGTGATTAACTACTAACTACATGCATAAAAAAACAAAGCTACACTACTTGCATGAACGTAAATCTAAGCTATTAACATGAAATGAGAGAACGCATAGAAAACATAAACATAAAAGTAAATAAAAACAAGTATAAAAGAAAAGAGAAAGAGACTAGGAAGTCATTTTTATTTCATGAAACATTTTGTTTACAACTTGGTTGCTAATTTTCCTAAGTAGAATAAGAGAGTAGAAGATATTTACATGTACATAAGAGGGCTATTTATACATGCATAAAACCCTAATTCAATTTTTAGGGTGCTTCCCAAAAATGCCCTTTAGGAAGTGTGGCCACCAATTAACTATTAGCCACCAATTAATCCATCATTAAATGTGCATGAAGCTTTAACCTCCACTTAGTTGTCCATTAGCTTCTAATTGCAGATTTAGGTAAGTGGGTGGGGTCCTCTATGATCATGAGCTTGAATTATTTCCTCTTCATTCCTTTGTATTCCCTTGTGCATGCATATATCTTCATGAAACTCTCTTCCATATGCGTCCGAATTCCTATAAAAATTATGAAAAATGTCCAAGTAAAAAGTCCCAAATTAACACATGCACAAAAATGACTATTTTGCCCATGTATATAGATGAATATATGATGATTTGAAAATAATTGAATTTTTGTTTTAAACATGTTAAAATACCCAAATATGACATTTATTTAAATAAAAATAGATAAAATATGGATGTAAATATATGTACATTTACGTGCACATCAGTGTCTGTTTGTTAAATATCATCGAAAATGCATTATTTCAAACATTCCCTATAATGCATTTTTCTTGTACTTCAAGCTTCTCTCTAAAATAAGAGAACTTCTTCTTTGGTAGTGGTTTGGTGAAGATTTCTGCAATTTACTCATCTGTCTTTGAAAACTTTAATTCAATCTCTATGTTTTCAACCAACTTTCTTTTGAAGCGATGTCAAAGTTCGATATCTTTTGAATGGTTGTGAAATATTGAAATTTTCATCATAGCTATTGTTGAAATGTTTTCGCAATAGACATATGTAAGTTCTTGCTGTTTTTTATGACAACCATTTAAAATTCATCTCAGCCACACTGCTTCACATGATGCGCTTATAGAAGATATGTACTCTGCTTCTACTATTGATAATGTTACTGTATTTTTCTTCTTAGACGACCATGATATAAGTTTGCTACCGAAGAATAATACATAATCAGTTGTACTTCTTTAATAGTTTACTGGACTAGCCCAACCACTATATGTGAATCCTATTAAATAACTTTCTTTCTCTTGGATATATTTGATGCCATATCCTTTGGTTCCTTTGATGTTTCACAGTATTCACTTTACAACGAAAAAATGATAGTTACTTGGTTCACTCATAAATCCTAAAACTACACTTACTACATAAACAATATCTAGCCTTGTGTTCGTTAAATAAATAAGTGCTTCCACCAAACTTCTATAAATATTTAGATCAACTTTTCGCTCTCAATCACCATTTGATAGCTTAAAATTAGTATCTGTTGGTGTATCAATTGGTTTGCAGTTCAACATATTAAATTTTCTCAATAAACTATCTGTGCGTTTTACTTGAGAAATGAGTATCTCTCTATTTGATTGTTGAACTTGCATTCCCAAGAAATATCGCATAATTTCCAAGTCTATCATATTGAATTCCTACATCATTTCCTTTTAAACTCTTTAGCCATATCTTGTTTTGTACTTGCATAAATCAAGTCATTAACATATAGATATATTATGATGAAGTTGCTAGACCCTTTATTCTTCAAATAAAGTGATATTTCACTATAACTTTTTATAAATCCATTTCGATGGAAATATCGGTCAATTTTGGTATTCCATGATTTTGGCGCTTGTTTTAAGTCATACAAAGATTTTGTAGGTGATAAACTTTATTTTCTCTATCTTTTCTAATATAACATTGAGGTTGTTCAACATACACTTCCTCTTGAATTTCTTCAATTAAGAATGTTGACTTTACATCTATTTGAAATTCTTATTTATTTAATCGTGTAGACGGTGCCAAAACAATTCGAATAGTTTCCTTTTTATGCAACATGAGCAAATGTCTCCCTACAGTCAATTTTAGGCTATTAAGAGTAGCCTTAGGGAACCAATTAAGATTTATTCTTTTGAATATATCCATCTTCATCAAGTTTTGTTTTATGTATCCATTTAAGTCCAATAACATCTTTTGACATCTACTGGTCAAAAAATTTCCATGTGTTATTTTTCTCAATAACTTTGATTTCTTCATCCATAGCATCTTGCCATATTTTTGCTTTTATAGCATCTTCAAACTTTTTAGACTCGATAGCACTTAGAGCAAGATCATGAATTTTAATTAATCGTCTCATTTTTTGTGGTGGTTTCGATGATTATTTTTCACTAGAATATATGGAATATGATTTTTGACTAGGTGTTGGACCTTGAGGAGCTATTATTTCTTTAATATTTTTTCTTTAATACTCGGTTCTACTTCTTAAATGCTTTTTCAATAATTTGGAGATTTTGGACTAGATGTCAGACTTTGAGGGGGTGTTGTTTCTTCTATTCTACTCTTCAAATAATTTTTCAATAGTATGTAGCCTCTTCTTCTCATTTCCATTAATTGAACTTATCAAAAATCACATCCCTTGGAATGAAAATTTTCTGGGTCTCTAGGCCATATAGTCTATATGCTTTTGTAACGTCACTATATGTAATAAAGATTAGTTTTTCGCCTTACCCGTCCAAATTTCTTTTGTTTTGAGGAATCTGCGCACATCCTTTGAAACGACAAGTTTCTGTGTTTTCTTAATGGATTTATTTTTGATTGCTTTTGTTGGAGCCTTATTGAGAGAAAAAATGGCTGTAGCGACTACTTTAGCCCAAAGTCATTTGGTAGACTTCTTCCTTTCAACATGCTTCTACCCATTTCTACTTCTTCTTTCTGCAACACCATTTTATTATGGTGTGTATCGTGTAGTTAACTCTTTTTTAATAACACGCCCTTTACAATAATTTAAGAATTCATTTAATGTAAATTCTCCACCTCGATCTGTTCTTTAGACATGCAATTTGTGACCACTTTGATTTTTTTAAAAAGCCTTAAAATTCCTAAAAAAAAGAAAAAGCTTTTGATTTTTGCTATGGAAATATACGCACATCATTCTTGTAAAGTCATCCATAAAGAAAAGAAAATATCCTTTTGTTAGCGTCAAAAATGGCCACCAACACCAAACAAAGTGAAAGCACCACAAATTCAATAACCAATTCGAAACAGAGTGAAGTAGAGAATAAAATATGAAGAATAGAATATTAAAAGGGTATGAAATGAACATTAGATGTTCTATAGTGGTTCGATTGACTTTGGCCAATGTCCATTCCAAAGATTTTCCTTTTATTTATATTGCTGAGTACAGTTACAATAATTTGAATCCAAGTAATAAAAATTGCTGAGTGTAGCCAAGAGAGAGGAAGCTCCCCAAATGAGTGTCATGTCTGTTGTATTTATAAGGGAAGACAGACAAATATCATGTTGAAAATCCGCATGCAGAACCTCCAGACCAAGCTGACCCCGCTACCCAAAAATGGGCTGCATTGGGCACACTATGGGATCGCTGCCGATCCAATAATGTTGAGGAGGGCCTGGAGATTGGTCATGGGAATCCCCCATGAAAGCCACTTCCTATTTCCTGAGTTGTTTGTGTAGTTTCTACATGTTTTCTAGAGTAACCGATAAATATTTGATGAGTTGATCTATCTAAGTTGAGTGTCCATATCCATAATGACCGATCCGATCCCCTGCCTAGAGGAAGTAATCTGATTCGATCTCCTGCTTAGGGGAAGTATCAATCCATACTTAACCAATTCTGAGATGTCATTCGTTTGAATCCGCTTGACTATCATCCATAACCTTGCTTATAACTGATCTCCGACCCTGATAAACATATCTTTGGGCATCCTGCCTTGATGATCACAAAATTCCTTTTGCCAAATCCATGGTATCGCGGATATGCTAAAAGACGAGATAACATTTGCTCCCTAAAACATGCCTTGTGATTGGAAAGTGTGTTTTGTATTGCCATAAGTCCGAAGTTTGAAATCCACCGACAACCGAATATTCCAATCTAGAATCTATTCCTTTGCCAAACTGAATCCACGATCTCATTGGATCATTAGTTCAAATCCTCAATCTCCTCTGATTGCTATCTAAGTCTGTGACCTCTCTGGGTCAATTTCCAAGTCCATAATCATTTGAAATCTTGGAAGTTAGTGAGTGAATCCACGATCTCTCTCGATCATTATCCAATTCATGGTCTCTCCAGACTGATCGATGGTCTCTCCGGACCTCTGCTAAGCCCGATCCACTTGCTCTCAGGCAATGGGACTTAATAACGAGTGAGTCGATCCGGTCGCTCTTCAGCAATGGGACTTAACGACGAGTAAGTCGATCATGTCGCCCTCCGATGAAGCAACTCACTCCTTACACTTTGATCCTTTTTGGGGCATATAGCTATGTCTTGATCCTCCTCGATCGATCATAGCCTCTCTAAAGTCTTGCTGGACCCCATTGTGTCACTCTCCAGTGAAGGTGGCTAATGACAAGTAAGCCGATTCTATTGTTCTCCTAGCAAAGCAGCATCACTTCCTGCACTCCAATTCAGTGTCTTTGAACATAATGCGATCCCCTGGCCTTCCTAGGCCGATCATGATCTCTTCGGAGTCTTGGTGGATCGCATCCAGTAACTCTCCAACGAAGGAGGAACAATGATAAGTAAGTTGATCCTATCACTTTACAGCGAAGCGAGCCACTTCTTGCACTTTGATCCTCGAACCTCGACTCTCCAGTTAGGGACTGTGACGACCCAGATTTTTAACGGATGTTAATTGGTAATTAACTAGCTTAAAATATCAGAATATTAATTTTGGTGGGTCAAACAAATGAATTTATGATAATTATAAATATCCGAATATATAAATTGGTTTGAAAACTATAATATATATATATATTGAATTATAAAAATCTCTAGATATGAAAATCTCATAGAAATAAATAATAAACTCCATCGTTTAAATTAAGATAAAATAACCATAACTAAAAAAATACATAAATATATATAGATAAATATATACAAACTTATCATTTTAAACGAATAAGACTTTTGGCCATTTACTATTTATTTATATATATGAGTGAAGGAAACTATGATTTGAAAATTTAAAAATAAAGTCTTCCGAAAATAATTACAATAAAATCTATCTTATTCACATTTAATTAAAATAAGCTCTAACTTATTAACATTTGATCTGGATATGTACATTTATGGATGTAGTCTAAGTAATAAAGTTTAAAGTGAAATCAATCTTATCAATACCTAATATAAGTATAAAATAAATGATAAATAAGTATATTAAAATTTTGATAGTTAAATTGTAATAAGAAATAACATAAGTATTAATGTAAAATAAATGTCTCAAATAAATTTTAGTTATGTAAATATAGAAATAAACACTTAGTATAATACTTATATTAACATGTATACAAGCGTACATAAAAAAAAAGAGAGGGGGGGATATGTACAAGCTTCTAATACAAGCCAAGTCTAATTAATGTTAGCACATACGGATATCATATTAGCAACCATTTGAAAAAATCTCTGATCAAATCATAATAAACAAAAAAATCTCTTGTACCTGTATATGTTTCCAACCTATTCACACATTGTTTATATACATCATCTCCATTTTGTTCATCCAAACTGAGAAAATCTGAAGTATTTTACAGACTTAAAAAAATAACTAAACAACTCAACTCAATTTTACAAATTCAACTCAAACAAGCAAGGAGGTTAAAGAAGATCCGACTATTAGCTTTTAAAAACCAGACAGTTGTTCTCTGTTTCTTTAAAAATTCTGGTGAGTAAATCTTTCAGAAATTTAGATTTCACTTTCTGTTGAAATCATGTTTGAAGTAAAGTGATTAGTGTTGTATGTATACAAATATGAACATATCTATATATATATATATGAAGGTCACTGTGCATGTCTGGAAACAGACATATGTACCTCTGTCTCCAAATTTTACAGGTTTCAAACCTATTGAAAATCAAAAATCTCAAACTCAGATCATCTATTGACTTGGATATCTAAATGAAACAAGTTTCAAATTGGCAAGGTCAAAATTTTAAAATATTTTTGAGTGTTAAAGATAAAAGGGTTTACTGGAAAATTTAAAAACATAGTAAATATGAAAACATATCAAAATCTCAATCTAAATAATTGGATGATTCGAGTATATAACCTGATGTGTTATCGAAACTGAAGATTTTTAAACTTAAAATTCTGATTTTTAAACAAGTAAATAATGAGATATAGTATGTTGATCGGAATTTGTATTTTGGTCAAATTCCAGCGAGGTAATCGACGTTTGGGCTTGGGGTTTGGGCTGGAGGTAGTCAGGGTGTCAGAAATCTCTGGAAAAATGGTGGGAAGGGTGACCGATCATTGTGGCGTCGGCGGCGAAGCAATTAGGTTTCTAAACCTAGTTCAGGTCGCGTTGGAAAATTGGGTTCCTTCATCTTCTCTGATGCATCGAGCTTAATGAGATTCTGGGAATTGGTTCGTGGAAGTCTGGTGATGACGTGGCTGGAGTTATGGCAGTTCCGGTGATGGCAATCATCAGAGGCGATGGGATTAGAGGATTGTGGTTTCTGCAGTTTTTCGAGAGTAGGGTTGAATTTCGATTTGAGTTAGAATTTTTGATTCTGGGTTGAGGGAAGGCACGACGTGGTCGCCGTCGACTTGGAGATGGCCGAAGGAAGCATCAGAATCGTTTGGATGGGTTGCGCACGTATACGCATGTACCTTGTGCACAGAAAATATGGGTTTGGGGGAAGACGAGAGTGACTCGAAGTATTTCTCGTGTTATTCCTGTAGTCGACTCGAAGCTTTTTGAGTAGGGTGCTGGCTTGTGTGTGTCCTCGAGTGTGACTCGAGTTTTTTTTCTTTGTGAGTTTACTCGGGTTTGGCCCGAGAGGAACATCTGTTCAACCTTAAGCTAAGTTTTTAAAATATATATATATATATAAAGTTTACAAATTTAAACTTGTTCTGTGAAGTAAAAGTTAATCAAACTTTTTTAAAAGTATTAATTGAATTTATTTTCAAATTCAAAATGTTTAAGACGATTTCTTGTAATTAACTCAATTAAATTTTGAATTTTAATTTGAATATTAAATCAAAGTTTTAAAGTAAATTTTTAGTAATGTTTAAAACATTAATAAATGGAATTAATTAAAGGAGGATTACTTAATGAAGAAATTAGAGGATTCATATAATTAATTAAGGAGTTAATTAATTAAGATAGTTAATTACAGAATGGTTAATTACCGCTATGATTGATTAAGGCTGATTAATGGAAGCAATTAATTAATGTAATTAATTTATGCAATAAATGAAAGTAATTAAAGATTTATTTACTGCAAATGGTTAAGAATAATTAAATTGTATAATTAATTAAAGGATAATTACTTTATGTAATTAAAGATAAATAAATCAAGGATCATTGATTAAAATGAATAATTAAAGGATGATTAATTAATTTATTTGCAATTAATTACTGTTAGTAAGCAGGATTAAGGGTGATTGAAATAAATTTAATTTGTTTAAATTAATTAGAAATGGTGTAACTAATTTATCTTGCTTATGATTGAATAATATTGCATGCCTTAGATTGATTGATATCTTGGATATGTGATTGTTGATGCTATATGTTATGAAATGTTGGGTTTAAATTGAGATAATGTGGTTATCTATTGATATGAGTTAATGGGCATAGGTGACACCTTGTATTTGCGGTTTGAATTGTGTTTCATTTGAATAACTTGAGTTAAGATAACATTGGATTCGAAGAGACCGGAGTCGGGTATTAGTAAATAACCGAAACCACTTCGATTCTTTATAAATTGATATGTGAAATCAATAAGTTGGAATGGAATGATTTAAATGAATTGGACCGTTTAATCTAAGTTTTGGTACTTAGAAATTGGTGAGTGAAATAAGTGATGTCTATAACAATTTGTGAACCTGTAATTGATACTAGTTACCCGGGTTATATATAAGTTGTAAGATTTTGAAATTTACGTTAGATGGGTTTACTCACGCTGGTTTCCAGCCTGACTCGGGTGTTACTTTGATGTAATGCTCGGGTCAGACCGAGCATTACAGATTTTCAGGGAACGACGTTCCGGAGCTCAGGAGACGAGCTGGATGGCAGGAACGTATGGAGTGTTTCTGCTATGATATATTGTTGTATATTTGGACATGTTGATTTTATATGTCCAGTGTTTGTGAATATGTTGTAACTTTGATGTATAAAAATGTAAATTAACTGATACAAATTTTCCTTTATATACTGCTATTTATTTGATATTATATTTTGATCCGCTGCGAATGTGAGAATCTATGTTGTGATATGTTTCTTCTTCTTCTATCTCTTTCTTCTTTACCTAACTATTTGAAATTTTCTAGGTCGAAAATTTTGGGTCGTTGCATTTGGTATCAGAGCGAAGGTTAAGCGAGAACCTTGGCTCTGGTGGGTGTACTCATAGGGATAGGGTCAATAGTACCCTGGAATGAGTTGAGTGTATATATATATGAGAGCGTACTTGTTATTTTCTTATATAATGATTTTAAAAATGGTTTTAATGAAAGATTTTTATAAAAGCTTATATTATATATATAGCAATAATTGGTTATAAAATAAGAAATTAAGGAATATATATGTATACATATCAAAATAAGGATTGGATAAAATGAACTATACAAATAAGATGAATTAAAATGGTTTCAAACCAGAAAATAACTGGTTATTGAGTTTAGATAGGATGATTGTTTTCCAATAAACACATAAATGTTTTCAGGAAGTAACCATTAGATGTGAATAACTTTTAAATTAGAAAGGATGTAAATTGAAAGGTTTTGAAATTGTTTCAAATGTTAATAGAAATAATAAAGAGTATTATTCAGAATATTTTGAATGTGATCTTATTTTGAAATAAGAGTTGTTTGAAAGCATTAAAGGAAACTGTTTGAACTAAAACCAAAAGTGGCTTAAAATTTTAGGATAACCTAGTGTGTAAAGGAGATAATATGTATATATGAGGAATATACATAATATCAAAGTTGGTTTGAAATAAACCCTAAATATTGAGTTTTAAATTTGGAATGAGATGTGATATCCAAGGTAATAAGTTTTTGAACTTATAAGATCATTAATGTGAAGTTTAAAATTTGAAGCAGGAATTCAAATTGGGTAAGGTTGGCTGGATTAAGTAAGTTGAATTTAACTTTTGGAAAGTTAAATAAGTTAACAAGCTACTTGAATTGGAAATTTCAAAATAAAATTGGGATTTAACTGGAAGGTTAAATGGTCAATTTGAATTGGGAGTTTGTGTGATCTCAAAATGGATTTGAGATCTGGAAATTGGAAATGGGTGGATGTTGTCATCCTATTGTTACTAAAAATATTTAAAGTGTGAATTGGATTTGTTTAAATGAATGAAGAAATGGATTGTGGTGATATATCCATTATTGAGATAAAAGGGAAATTAAACTTTAATTTGAAATTAAGGATATGGAATTACTTTGAACTGAAAATTTGAATAATTGAATTTGTAAATTAAAATTGTTTTGAACACTTATTTGATTTTTGAAATAAGTTAAGTAAATATAATTTAAAATGGAATTTTGAGAATTCGACTCAGAATTAAATTGTTTAAAGATTTGGATTATTGATTTAAAAATAAAGGTTAATTTGATTTAAAGGGTTAAATCAACATCTGGAAATTTAGCTCGAATTTATATAATTCGAGATGGGTTAAAGTTGAAATTTAGATTTCATTAGCTCAAATTGAATTTAGTTTGAATTACTTAGAAATTGAAGATGGATAAGTATAAAATTCAAATGGAAAATTTGAATTGGTTTAATTTGAAATGAAATTGAAGATTGAATGAGTTCAAATTCAAATGGGAATTGGGATTAATTCATAAAGAAATTGAAATGATGAAGTGGATTCAATTTGAAATTAGTCTAAATTAATTTGATTTGAATAATTTGGAACTGTAATTAAAGTGAATATTTTTAAAATCAAATGGAATTTGATTTGAAAAGAAATTGAGATTAATTCAACTTGAATTGGGGAAAGATCAAGTTCAAGGGAAATTGAAGTTATTCAAATTAGAAGTAAGTCAATTTAAATGGAAGTGGAAATTTAAATTGAATTGATGGGGAATTGAACAGTTTGACTTTGGACTATTTTCAAAAAAAAAAGAGAAAAAAAAAATTGTTTAATCTATTTTTCCAAACTATTTACTATACAACTTTTCTTTTTAAACCCAAACCATCTTATACTTATTTTACAAATATTTTTGTAACCATTTGACAATTTTTCAACTGTTTTATAAACTAATTACTGCTTTTCAACTACTTTATAACTAGTTACTATTTTACGACTATTTAGCAATTATTTTATTATTTTTCAACTATTTACTATTTCTTAACTATTTTACAGCTATTTTACAAACTAATAATTATTTTTCAACTACTTATCTATTTTCAAGCTGTTTCTAAATATAAACTGGTCGGAGTTCAAACTGTTATTGATTGAATACCCAACTGAGATAAGAATTGAAGTGATAATCCAAATGGGGATTAAGGCAAATGTGAATAAGTGAATAAAATCAAAGTAAGGATGAATAGAAAGGGAATTGATTTAACTGATAGTCAATGAAGGTAAATACGTAGGATGTACGTATATTATTATATTCGCATAGTGATTTGATCCAGATTCGAGCACAGAATTTCAAGATAGTATTATCGATCCGAGTTGGGATTTTTCGCTCGATTTTCGACGGCGAACCTGGATATGGATTTTTGATTGGTTCTGGATATTCTCTATCATAGTTGTGACTATGTAAGGAGAATGACGGTTTCTGATCAAGAAACCAGATCTGAGTCCGCACTAGGAAGTCGGGTGGATAATACTAGTTCGGAAGTGAAATTGTGTGATTGAGTGAGCGATCAAATTGATATTGCGTACGAATGATATGTGGACATCGTACGGGTTTGAATAAAATTGATATTGAAAATTTGTGGATAAGAACTGTAAATGATTTTTGAAATTGAAAGGATATTTTGAGAAATATATGATGAAGTAAAGTGGAGATTGAATATCTCTATGATTAAAATTTACTTTATAAAAGTAAGTAATTTGGCAAGTGACTTTATAAGTAATTTAATTTGAATATATGATTTGGGATAAATAAAATTATATATCTTGTTATATAAAATAAATCTTCCCTTGTTGAATCTATAGCCAGAAGAAAAAGGGTTTTTGAAAATATTTAATGTATAAAGGGGAATTTATATAAGTATGAATTGAACCAAAGATTTTCCAAGATTATTATATATATATGTATATATAAAAAGGATTTGTGAAAATGATTTTGAGGAAAGGTTTTGGGAACCTATGGATTTCTAAAAAGGCTTTTGATTTTTGAGGAAAATCAAATTTGGAATTTGGAAAGCCTAGTTTGTGAATTATCGATTTTGGGAATCGATTTTATAAAGGAGCTTATATGAAATTCATACTCTGTGTATGATTTGAAAATACTATATGTGTATAGTATAAAGTGTTTTGAAGTGGCTCTGGGGAAAAAGGCGCTCCCTTGAATGAACTTCTCAGGAGTGCCACAGGGTGGTACTGCCTTGAGCCTCTAAGAGGGAGGTTCTAAAGTTGATCCTGAGGAGTCCGGACAAACTAGTTCCTGAGGATTATTTGGTAGCGAAAGTCGAGGGCGCTGATGCCTACAGAGGCATTTGGGTTATGCTGTAACGACAGTGTAACTCGATGTCGCTGCGATCTACTGTGGGGACCATAGCGAAAATCGTGTGGAGGATGAGTGCCAACAGTCTACACTTGATTTTGCCAGGATGGCAACGGAACATCGGTAGACTGCGATCTATGGTCAAGTGGGGGAGTTTCATTCTTTTGGCAGCGAAATTCGGTGGCGCTGATGCCTACAGTTATATGGGTTTTGCTGTGATAGCAATGTAAGTCCCGGGTATAACTGCGATCTGTAGCAGGTTCCATGGCATAATCGAGGAGCGCAGAGACCTACAATTATTTGTGGATTTTGCCGGGACGTCAACGTAACCATCGGGTTAACTGCAACCATGGATGGGGGTGATGATTTCCAGAGCATTCTCACCAAAGATATTTCCTCTATTTTCGAAACTGTTTTCTATATTTTCAATAGAATTATTTTTCAAAATATTTTCACTGGATGTTGGAAACGGGTCTGCCAAGCACTTATAGATTTTCAGTCGTACGCCTAATCAACGTATGACCGAATTTCTGTGAGAACAAGGATAGACTTGTCGAAACATCGAGTTATAAGGTATTTTTATAAAAACTATTTTAGAAATATTATATAGATTTTTAAAGCAGTTTAAAAATGATCAAAGGAAATTCATCTGATTTTAAGCATTTTCAATAAATCTGGCTTCGTTCCTTTTCGAGGACGAAAAGATTCAAAGGGGGGAGGAATGTGACGACCCAGATTTTTAACGGATGTTAATGGGTAATTAACTAGTTTAAAATATCGGAATATTAATTTTGGTGGGTCAAACAAATGAATTTATGATAATTATAAAAATACGAATATATAAATTGGTTTGAAAACTATAATATATATATATATTGAATTATAAAAATCTCTGGATATGAAAATCTCATAGAAATAAATAATAAACTCCATCGTTTAAATCAAGATAAAATAACCATAACTAAAAACATACATAAATATATATAGATAAATATATACAAACTTATCATTTTAAACGAATAAGACTTTTGGCCATTTACTATTTATTTATATATATGAGTGAAGGAAACTATGATTTGAAAATTTAAAAATAAAGTCTTCCGAAAATAATTACAATAAAATCTATCTTATTCACATTTAATTAAAATAAGCTCTATCTTATTAACATTTGATCTGGATATGTACATATATGGATGTAATCTAAGTAATAAAGTTTAAAGTGAAATCAATCTTATTAATACCTAATATAAGTATAAAATAAATGATAAATAAGTATATTAAAATTTTGATAGTTAAATTGTAATAAGAAATAACATAGGTATTAATGTAAAATAAATGTCTCAAATAAATTTTAGTTATGTAAATATAGAAATAAATACTTAGTATAATACTTATATTAACATGTATACAAGCGTACATAAAAAAAGAGAGAGAGATGGGGATATGTACAAGCTTCTAATACAAGCCAAGTCTAATTAATGTTAGCACATACGGATATCATATCAGCAACCATTTGAAAAAAATCTCTGATCAAATCATAATAAACAAAAAAAATATCTCTTGTACCTGTATATGTTTCCAACCTATTCACACATTGTTTATATACATCATCTCCATTTCGTTCATCCAAACTGAGAAAATCTAAAGTATTTTACAGACTTAAAACAATAACTAAACAACTCAAATCAATTTTACAAATTCAACTCAAACAAGCAAGGAGGTTAAAGAAGATCCGGCTATTAGCTTTTCAAAACCAGACAGTTGTTCTCTGTTTCTTTAAAAATTCTGGTGAGTAAATCTTTCAGAAATTTAGATTTCACTTGCTGTTGAAATCATGTTTGAAGTAAAGTGATTAGTGTTGTATGTATACAAATATGAACATATCTATATATATATATATATATATGAAGGTCACTGTGCATGTCTGGAAACAGACATATGTACCTCTGTCTCCAAATTTTACAGGTTTCAAACCTGTTGAAAATCAAAAATCTCAAACTCAGATCATCTATTGACTTGGATATCTAAATGAAACATGTTTCAAATTGGCAAGGTCAAAATTTTAAAATATTTTTGAGTGTTAAAGATAAAAGGGTTTACTGGAAAATTTAAAAACATAGTAAATATGAAAACATATCAAAATCTCAATCTAAATAATTGGATGATTCGAGTATATAACCTGATGTGTTATCGAAACTGAAGATTTTTAAACTTAAAATTCCGATTTTTAAACAAGTAAATAATGAGATATAGTATGTTGACCGGAATTTGTATTTTGGTCAAATTCCGGCAAGGTAATCGACGTTTGGGCTTGGGGTTTGGCCTGGAGGTAGTCGGGGTGTCGGAAATCTCTGGAAAAATGGTGGGACGGGTGACCGATCAGTGTGGCGTCGGCGGCGAAGCAATTAGGTTTCTAAACCTAGTTCAGGTCGCGTTGGAAAATTGGGTTCCTTCATCTTCTCTGATGCATCGAGCTTAATGAGATTCTGGGAATTGGTTCGTGGAAGTCTGGTGATGACGTGGCTGGAGTTACGGCAGTTCCGGCGGTGGCAATCATCAGAGGCGATGGGATTAGAGGATCGTTGTTTCTGCAGTTTTTCGAGAGTAGGATCGAATTTCAATTTGAGTTAGAATTTTTGATTCTGTGTTGAGGGAAGGCACGACGTGGTCGCCGTCGACTTGGAGATGGCCGGAGGAAGCATCGGAATCGTTTGGATGGGTTGCGCACGTATACGCGTGTACCTTGTGCACAGAGAATATGGGTTTGGGGGAAGACGAGAGTGACTCGAAGTATTTCTCGTGTTATTCCTGTAGTCGACTCGAAGCTTTTTGAGTAGGGTGCTGGCTTGTGTGTGTCCTCGAGTGTGACTCGAGTTTTTTTTTCTTTGTGAGTTTACTCGGGTTTGGCCCGAGAGGAACATCTGTTCAACCTTAAGCTAAGTTTCTAATATATATATATATATATATAAAGTTTACAAATTTAAACTTGTTCTGTGAAGTAAAAGTTAATCAAACTTTTTTAAAAGTATTAATTGAATTTATTTTCAAATTCAAAATGTTTAAGACGATTTCTTGTAATTAACTCAATTAAATTTTGAATTTTAATTTGAATATTAAATCAAAGTTTTAAAGTAAATTTTTAGTAATGTTTAAAACATTAATAGATGGAATTAATTAAAGGAGGATTACTTAATGAAGAAATTAGAGGATTCATATAATTAATTAAGGAGTTAATTAATTAAGATAATTAATTACAGAATGGTTAATTACTGTTATGATTGATTAAGGCTGATTAATGGAAGCAATTAATTAATGTAATTAATTTATGCAATAAATGAAAGTAATTAAAGATTTATTTACTGCAAATGGTTAAAAATAATTAAATTGTATAATTAATTAAAGGATAATTACTTTATGTAATTAAAGATAAATAAATCAAGGATCATTGATTAAAATGAATAATTAAAGGATGATTAATTAATTTATTTGTAATTAATTACTGTTAGTAAGCAGGATTAAGGGTGATTGAAGTAATAAATTTAATTTGTTTAAATTAATTAGAAATGGTGTAACTAATTTATCTTGCTTATGATTGAATAATATTGCATGCCTTAGATTGATTGATATCTCGGATATGTGATTGTTGATGCTATATGTTATGAAATGTTGGGTTTAAATTGAGATAATGTGGTTATCTATTGATATGAGTTAATGGGCATAGGTGACACCCTGTATTTGAGGTTTGAATTGTGTTTCATTTGAATAACTTGAGTTAAGATGACATTGGATTCGAAGAGACCGGAGTCGGGTATTAGTAAATAACCGAAACCACTTCGATTCTTTATAAATTGATATGTGAAATCAATAAGTTGGAATGGAATGATTTAAATGAATTGGACCGTTTAATCTAAGTTTTGGTACTTAGAAATTGGTGAGTGAAATATGTGATGTCTATAACAATTTGTGAACCTGTAATTGATACTAGTTACCCGGGTTATATATAAGTTGTATGCTTTTGAAATTTACGTTAGATGGGTTTACTCACGCTGGTTTCCAGCCTGACCCGGGTGTTACTTTGATGTAATGCTCGGGTCAGACCGAGTATTACAGATTTTCAGGGAAGGACGTTCCGGAGCTCAGGAGACGAGCTGGATGGCAGGAACGTATGGAGTGTTTCCGCTATGATATATTGTTGTATATTTGGACATGTTGATTATATACGTCCAGTGTTTGTGAATATGTTGTAACTTTGATGTATAAAAATGTAAATTAACTGATACAAATTTTCCTTTGTATACTGCTATTTATTTGATATTATATTTTGATCCGCTGCGAATGTGAGAATCTGTGTTGTGATCTATTTCTTCTTTTTCTATCTCTTTCTTCTTTACCTAACTATATGAAATTTTCTGGGTCGAAAATTTCGGGTCGTTGCAGGGACATAACAGGATCAATTCCGTAATGACTTCCTTTCCCCGACCTCGGCATTTCGATCGAGGGATTAATCCATAGCTTATGAATACATTTATTTTATTAAATTTATGTTCTAGAAAACCAAAAAACTAGAAAACAAGAAAAACCAAATATAGCCTCTATGGCCAAGACATTGTATCATCATCTCATAGCATGCCTAGGGCCGACCTCGATTTCAAACATGTGTAAGTAACTTAGTAGTTTTATTGTGTAGTTTATTATTTATTTAGTTCATGCCATGCCGATCAAGTGATGATGATCAATGACCTTGATCCAAAGCCATTTTCATTGGACACGAGGTAGCCGCTCTTGTTCCACTACCACAGCCCAAGTCCTCACGTACTATGGCAACCTACCTTCCTTGATGTGTTCCTCAACCATATCCCACAAGTACCTGCATTCATCAGTAGTATGCCCATCTAGTCGTGGAATAGGCAATACTTTCCAGACCTACATTCCCGCTCTGTCCTTTGTGGTTTTCGATAGGGTAATTGCCCCTTTGTGTCTAGATAAATCTGTTCCAAGATTCCAATCAAATTCGAATAACTGGAGAACAACAGTTCCCGTTCTTTTCTTTGCCTTTTTGGTTCATCATAACCACCATCCAACTTCCTTTTTCCCTTATTCTTCTTGGACCCTTCTCCAGATGGTCTTTCACCTCGTACATCATTTACTCCTGCTTGTCGATTCTTGCATTCTCCTACCACAGGAACCTCTCAGCTTCGTGGAAAAATTCCCCGAGATCCATTGGTGAATCCCTCTCCATTGAAATCTTAAAATTTGTATCATCGACAATCCTAGATACCCCGCCATTAAGACCATTGATGGATTCGGTCGATCCACCGAAGTAACTGCTGCATTAAACCATGTCAAGAAGCTCCACAGGGAATTTCTTGTCCTTTCAACATTATTATGCTCTTGGATCTCAAAATATGGACCCTAAACTACCTCATAAACTGATCTACCAATTCGTTTCATGTTCTGGTTGAACCATTCTTTAGCTGCCTAAACCGGGGCATAGCTAACTCCATCAAATAAAGTGGAAAACACCTTGCCATGATTTCCTCCAATGTCCCCAACACTTCCATATGCCCGGTATCACTTATCAAGTGTACTATGGGTTCCGACCATCCGTCATACACCTCCAGTGTTGATAATTTGAACTCTAGTGGGTTCCTAGCTTGCTTGATATTCAGAGTGAACGGACTTCGGTTGACACCTTCTAGACTCCTGCTGGGCAATCCTCCTCTCATTTTTCATCATATCAGCTTAGCCATCCCTTCATTCTCATCCATTAGTGGCCACCAATCCATATTACCATTCTACCCCCAACTCCACGAGGGTATTCTAGTACCTACTCCTTCGGACGTGTGTCTGCATTTTGATCCTTATCGAACTTCACAACGGTGACCACTTGCTTACCAACATCCGATCCTGCCTAACCAAGGGTGTGCTCCCCAAGCAGAGGGGATCGGTGTCGATCCCTCCCACTTGCATGGGGTTCGCCCCTGGTTGCCCCATTCTGTTCTCCTGCCTGTTAGCTCCGTTTACATGCTCCTGATTCTGATTTTCTGCAGCTTCTACTTCTCCAACTACCTGATCCTAATTGCCAGTAGCTCATACCACTCCGGCCTATCCAAATTTTTAAGGAAGTTATACATCATTTCCTCTTGCCTCTTTATCATCCACTCAAGCGTTGCCTCAATCTCATTCCTAATGATTTAGACGGAGGTTTGATTCGTTCTAGCTCCTAAGGATGCCTTCTGACTCCCTCCATGGTGACTCCTATCTGCCAATGGTCTTCTTACTGATTTCCTAGCCATTACATCCTAGATCCAAGTATCCAAACTTCCAAATCCAAGATCCTAACTTCCAAATCCACGGGTGTAAGTCTCCTTAGTGAAAGTACCAAAATGTTAGCATCAAAAATGGCCGCCAACACCTAAGAAAAGTTAAAGCACCACAAATCCAATAACCAATTCCAAACAAAGTGAAATAGAGAATAAAATATGAAAAATAGAAAATTAAAACAGTATGAAATGAAGATACATGAGGTTTTATAGTGGTTTGGCTGATTTCGGCCTACGCCGACTCCAAAGATTTTCCTTTTATGTATACCGCTGATTGCAGTTACAATGATTTGAATCCAAGTAATAAAAATGGCAGTATAGCCAAGAGAATGGAAGCTCCCCAAATAAATGTCATACCCACTGTATGTGTATGGAAAGACGAACAAATATCCAGCTGAAAATCCACATGCAGAACCTCCTGACCAGGCATGCCCCGCTCCTCAAAATGTGCCACACCAATCCCAATTTGGGGGATCGATGTCGATCCCCTAATGTAAGGGAGTGGGGCTTGGCGATTGGTCAAGGGAATCCTCTATGACATTCTCTTTTTGTTTTTTGAGTTGTTTACGTAGTTCCCTAAGTTTTTTCTGGATAAACTGATTGATCATTGATGAGTTGATCTGTCGAGTTAAGTGTTTATATCAGTAGTGATCCAGTCTGATCCCTTGCCTACGGGAAGTAATTCGATCTGATCCCTTGCCTAAGGGAAATGCCAATCCATACTTAACTAATTATAAGATGTCATTCGTCAGAATCTGCTTGACTATCATCCATACCTTGCTTATAACTAATCTCTGATCCCGATAATCATCTCTTTAGGCTTCTTCTCTCGATGTTCACGAAATTCATTTTTCCAAACCCATGGTATCATAGCCTTGCCAAAAGGTGGGATAACACTATTATTATTAAAAGATGGTGTTTGGGAGTCCATATATATATATATACATGAACTAATTGAAGTGGTTCTCTTGCTCTTCATGTTGATTTAGAAAATGGCAAACAATGAAACTTTCCAAATATGAAACCTTCACATATTTCTTTTTCAAACTGAACAGAAGGAAGCCCTACCACCAAATTTTGCTGTTGCAAAAACTTCAAATTACTTTGATTTAAGTGTCCATATCATTGATGCCATAATAGTGATCCCTCTAACTTATTCCAAAGGAAAAATTTCTTTAGATGACATCACTACTAGTAAAACTTTGTTGGTAGTCATAGTGATTTTCATCAAATGGTTGCAACTCTTCATGCTAACAAACATGACAATGTAGTCAATTACCACATCTTTGTTATAACATAAGGATATTTTTTCTGAACTACTATATATTCTTTTCATAAATAGACACATACATTCATGAATAAATACATTTCTTGTGAAATGTCTTTTCGTGAAGTGTCTTTTCGTGAAGAGTCTATTCGTTAAATATAATCTAAAATGCATTATTTCTAGCACTTTTATTGCATTTTGGCTACTTAATGGTAATGATGTAATTGGAGAAACTGCTGAGTCAACATAGGCCCTAAAATCGTATTGTGATTTTCAACACTTCGGTAAAATGTACGGATAGGGCACTTGCATTAGGTGCAATAGCAAAAGAGAAGCATAGTTGCAAACTATCAAAGGCACCATATAGGAAATTTTTTCATTGAATGTTTACTAAATGCAATATATTGTAGATTGCTGATAGTTGAACTGAAAAAATTTTGTGTATACAGAATCCCTGACAAACCGGGGGAGTTTGGAACATATTTTGAAGTAAACGAGGTACTAAAAACCGACAGTGGGGTAATATATAAATCCTGAAGCATTTATTATATTTATTAAAAATGGTAAATAAACCTTGAATTAAGTATTTGCGGATCATGAGTTGAGTCGTTACCTGATACATGTTCCTAGGGAGTGGATTTGGAATTATAATCGAAGGTCTATTTGCTTTGGGGCATCTATACCGTCCATATTTAAAGGTACGTACTATTTTGGTGAAAAAAAAGCATATAAAATGTGTATATATGATTTGTGTAGAGAAAAAACCATAAATAATATGTTTAGCTAATTCACTAACATCAAATGTAAATTGAACATTGGCAGGTCTTGCTATGGATAAGATACAAATGGCTTTTGTAAAGGTATGTCATATCATAGTTTTGTTGTCAAACTATAAAATTATAATTAGCATTTACCATAAAAAATAAATATTTTTGTATTGCTATTTGTCATATGTTGAATCAAACTGTTAAATTATTTCATTAATAACAGGTTATGTATGTTAGAGGATTTGATAGAAGCACAAGAGAACCGAAGCCTCTCTACACTAGATTACATTTCCCAGCAAATAAAGTTATTTCTACCAAAAAAGCAGTAATGACAACTGTTATCCCGCATTTTGGTCAAAGCCGGAATACCAAACAAATCGACAAGAAAGGGTGGGTATCAGGATTGGAAGTCGATTAGAGACAAGGTTGTGATCGATGTCGTCAAAATTTGACCGGGCTCCGATCAGGACGGAATCGATATGAGATGATGATGAGAACTAGGAGAAGCTATGTTTCAAGTTTCAGGTCAATCGGAGTTCGTATGAAGGAGATATGGATGGATTACTGTGTGTAGGGAATGGTTCACCTCGATGAAGTTCGCATCAATTAGAGATGGTATTCGTATCGATACTGTTCGTATCGATCGAATAAGGTCATGGCAGTACACTTCGAATCGATGTCGTTCGCATCGATGGTCTAGACTCGACTCGATAGTGTTCGAATCGATCAAAAACAGAGCATAGTTGTGGTTTGTTCGATTCGATGCGTTTCGTATCGATCAGGATGGATTCAGGCTACAGGCTTCGTATCGATATAGTTCGTATCGATCATTGTTAGAATCGATACGAAGGACTCACATACAGATCGATTCGAGGAAGATCGAAGGCATTAACGGATGGATGGATGCGTATGAACACGAAGGACTCAGGGACAACGCTCGTATCGATTGTCTTCGAATCGATCGATACGAAGGAAATAAACGGCACGAATGGATGGATTCGAACTAGACACAAAGAATGGATACGAATGAAGCTTTGCTCGAATCCAGGAATGAACGATGACTTCGAATCCATCAAGTAAAAATAGCAAGATTCAAGGAGCGACTCGGTCAAACCAGAGTGAAAGGCGGATCAAGCCCTGAAGATAAGGCCACGTCACCAAGCGCGCACATATCTCGATCGAGTCGAAGGAGATGGATACGAAGCAATGGATTCGAATGGATGGATTCGAAGACGACAGCCAGCGAAATACCACGACTTGAATCGATCATAACTCGAGATCTACGAGTCCAAATGCTATGAAATTTTCACAGTAGCTTGAGCACATGTTGAAGAATGTTCACACCAAATTTCAGCTCTACTGGACAATTTCTTGATCGATTCGAACGTAGCTTTGAATCGATCCCAAAGTGGGCCCGGATTTCCAGAAAGCGGGCATGTGAGCCCCCTCACGTGCTAGAACTGGTCTCCCCTCAATTTAGGCGAAATATCAGCCTCCTACACCTATAAATAGAGCCCCTAGTCATTCAGAAGAGGGGTCGGACAATTTTGAGAGCTAAAGAGCGCCCGGACTCTGCCAGATTTACTCCAGATCACCATTGCTGCCTTAGATTCAGATTATAATCATAAAATCCGTTGTACTACGCGATAGGAAATTGTAATCTTCAAGCATCGATCAATAAAAGATAAAAACTTTGGAGTGGACGTAGGCCGGAGATAGCCGAACCACTATAAATCTCGTGTTTTTGTTCATTATTTCTGGATTGTTGTTTGTTGTTTGTTTAGATCTGAGATTTGTGTTTGAATATTGCTGATTTGTATTCATACACTGGTGCTTTCACAACATTCGGGGTTTGTGACCATTTTTGGCGCAAACACTTTGGTGCTTTCACTAAGAAGAACTAGCACCCGCTACACCAGATTCAAAGATTAGATTTGAAAAGTTTGAAGGATTCAGGTTGACTCAACAATGACTCGACAAACAAGGCAAAGAGCTGAGAGAAGCCAACAGGGAGGAAGTCAAGAGGCATCCTCCGGAGCTGGAGAAGGACAAGCTTCGATTTACATTACCAAAGACGAAATGGAAGCTATGGCAAATTCATTGCATGAGAGGTTGTTGAAGAGTCAACAAGATATGATGCAGACTTTCTACGAGCAGATGAGAGCTGCTGGAACACAAAACCTTGGACCAACTATAGCAACTGCAAATGCGGAACAACGAACTAGGGTTGCGGAACCCAATGCAGGACAGAATATAGAACCGGAGGGCAATCAACAAGGGCTTGGGGGCAGGCCCGCAGGATCCAATGCAGAAGGACCTTTGGAAGGGGTTCAGCAGGCTAGAGCCAACGTTGCGGCTAATGAGCCACATGAAGAATATGTGCCGGAGTTCCCTCGGGAGCGTGGGGGGCAACCCCTAACAGGCAACGCTGGATTAGTGGAAATCATTAGGAAGACTATGCGTGGAGGTTTGACCAATCGGGATTTGGAAGGAGTGAACAGGAGTCCATTCGCTCGGGAAATCAGGATAGCTCAAAATCCACCTAAGTTCAAGTTACCTAGCGTGGAAGTATATAATGGCAAGGCCGATCCAACTGATCATTTGATGAGATACACTAGACACATGGAAGTGCTGGGGGCATCGGACGAAGTAATGGCCAGATGTTTCCCTTTATACTTGACAGACCTAGCGGCAATGTGGTTTAGGCAGCTGGAGGAAGGATCTATCAGGAATTGGAGGGAATTGGTGGACAGGTTTTTGGGACAGTTTCGGGTTCATATCAGAAGACCTAAGAACGTGATGACGTTAACATCGGTAAAGCAAAGAACGGATGAATCGCTTAGAGCATTTTTAACTCGATTTAATGCGGCGGTTTCTTCGGTGGATCGGCCAGATCCATCGATGGTTTTGATGGCGGCAGTGTCGGGAGTCAGAGAGGATTCAGATTTCAAGGTATCTTTAGTACGAGACCCGCCACTGAATCTCTAGGAATTCTTCCATGAAGCTGAAAGGTTCCTTCGGCAGGAAGACGCATGTACTGATTTAAAGTTAAAAGAGGTGAATGTGACCGGGGGTAGAGGACCATCCGACGGAAGCTCGTATAAAGATAAAGGAAAAAGGAAGCTGGACGAAAATTCTGAAAAAGCTAGGAAGCGATGGAAGGATCCAAAGTTTTCCACAAACATAGAATTGAATGAGACGCTGGAGCGGATTTACTTGGAAACTAGGAATCTCCTTCCTTACCGAAGGCCGGCTAGAAGAGAACCATCTGAACGGGAAAGGGCATCAGGAAGGCACTGTGTCTTCCACGATCTGGACGGGCATGATACCAACAGATGCAGGCACTTAAAGGACATAATTGAGGAGCATGTGAGGAATGGACAGTTGAGGCAGTATGTTGGAGTACGGAATGCAGCGGTGGAGCAGGAGCAACCACCGCCTACCTCGAGCCATGATGGAGCGAGGCCCAGGAATGATGGTCGATTGGTCATCCATTGACCAGGATAATATGAAATAAGTAACAAACCATTGGCGAGCAACTGAGTCATTTACACATGTATGGGGACGGAGATAGCCCCTAGGCATGCTCTGAATGATGATAAACCGCAAGGCCATGGTTTGCGAAATCTGTTTTTTGTTTTTGATTGGACACTTGGTTTTCTGATTTGATTTTTGGAGTTTGGATTGAACTCTTGATTTTGCTTGTTTTTCTGGTTTCGGCATTCATTCGGATGATTGTTCTCCATTTTGGATGATGATTTCGATTTTTGATATGAATTTCAGGTTTTCTGATTTGATTTGGATTGGATCTTGATTGGATTCTTCTTGGTTTTTGATAAACGGTCGTCAGGTGTGGATTACGCCTAGCAAGGGGTGAGTCTTTTTGCCCGAACGTGGTAAATTGACTCATTCAGGTCGTTGAGTATGGACTATGCTCGACAAGGGTCCGGAGTGACCAGGATTCGGCCTAGGACTTAGGCCCCCTATTATTGATTATTGTTTTAGGTCGTTGAGTATGGATTATGCTCAGCAAGGGTCCGGAGCGACCAGGATTCAGCTTAGGACTTAAGCCATGACATTACTTACGTCCAGGGACACTGGACCATGGTCGTCAGGTGTGGACTGCGCTTGGCAAGAACCCGGAGAGGTTAGCTCAACGTCCAGGGACACTGGACCACGGTCGTCAGGTGTGGATTGCGCTTGGCAAGAACCCGGAGAGGTTAGCTCCACGTCCAGGGACACTGGACCACGGTCGTCAGGTGTGGATTGCGCTTGGCAAGAGCCCAGAGAGGTTATGGATTTGGATATCGACCCGGAGAGGTCTAGGATTCGGTTGTTGGATAAGGATGGACTAATAACTCAGCCTTCGAGTTTGGATGGGCACGGAATTGGCTATGGACTTTGGACATTGGATTTGGAAACTATTCAAAACACGCCTTCTTATCACAAGGCATATTTTGGGGGGCAAATGTTATCCCTCATTTTGGTCAAAGCCAGAATACCAAACAAATCGACAAGAAAGGGTGGGTATCAGGATTGGAAGTCGATTAGAGACAAGGTTGTGATCGATGTCGTCAAAATTTGACCGGGCTCCGATCAGGACGGAATCGATAGGAGATGATGATGAGAACTAGGAGAGGCTATGTTTCAAGTTTCAGGTCAATCGGAGTTCGTATGAAGGAGATATGGATGGATTACTGTGTGCAGGGAATGGTTCACCTCGATGAAGTTTGCATCAATTAGAGATAGTATTCGTATCGATACTGTTCGTATCGATCGAATAAGGTCATGGCAGTACACTTCGAATCGATGTCGTTCGCATCGATGGTCTAGACTCGACTCAATAGTGTTCGAATCGATCAAAAGCAGAGCATAGTTGTGGTTTGTTCGATTCGATGCGTTTCGTATCGATCAGGATGGATTCAGGCTACAGGCTTCGTATCGATATAGTTCGTATCGATCATTGTTAGAATCGATACGAAGGACTCACATACAGATCGATTCGAGGAAGATCGAAGGCATTAACGGATGGATGGATGCGTATGAACACGAAGGACTCAGGGACAACGCTCGTATCGATTGTCTTCGAATCGATCGATACGAAGGAAATAAACGGCACGAATGGATGGATTCGAACTAGACACAAAGAATGGATACGAATGAAGCTTTGCTCGAATCCAGGAATGAACGATGACTTCGAATCCATCAAGTAAAAATAGCAAGATTCAAGGAGCGACTCGGTCAAACCAGAGTGAAAGGCGGTTCAAGCCCTGAAGATAAGGCCACGTCACCAAGCGCGCACATATCTCGATCGAGTCGAAGGAGATGGATACGAAGCAATGGATTCGAATGGATGGATTCGAAGACGACAGCCAGCGAAATACCACGACTTGAATCGATCATAACTCGAGATCTACGAGTCCAAATGCTATGAAATTTTCACAGTAGCTTGAGCACATGTTGAAGAATGTTCACACCAAATTTCAGCTCGACTGGACAATTTCTTGATCGATTCGAACGTAGCTTCGAATCGATCCCAAAGTGGGCCCGGATTTCCAAAAAGCGGGCATGTGGGCCCCCTCACGTGCTAGAACTGGTCTTCCCTCAATTTAGGCGAAATATCAGCCTCCTACACCTATAAATAGGGCCCCTGGTCATTCAGAAGAGGGGTCGGACAATTTTGAGAGCTAAAGAGCGCCCGGACTCTGCCAGATTTACTCCAGATCACCATTGCTGCCTTAGATTCAGATTATAATCATAAAATCCGTTGTACTACGCGATAGGAAATTGTAATCTTCAAGCATCGATCAATAAAAGATAAAAACTTTGGAGTGGACGTAGGCTGGAGATAGCCAAACCACTATAAATCTCATGTTTTTGTTCATTATTTCTGGATTGTTGTTTGTTGTTTGTTTAGATCTGAGATTTGTGTTTGAATATTGCTGATTTGTATTCATACACTGGTGCTTTCACAACATTCGGGGTTTGTGACCATTTTTGGCGCAAACAACAGCAGAAAAAACCATAGAAGCAACATCAACTGAAAATACAGAGCAAAAGAGTAGAAATGTAAAGTCAAGATGACATAATAATAGTTCAAAACAAACCAAAAGGAATCAGTCATAAGTGATTTGATTTAAATCGATTAATGTCGGTCCTCCTCTTTTTTTCCTAGCATATATAATGTGTTGTTTATTCTTTGATGTGTTGTTTATAGTGCATATTATGTTTTTCCTAACATATATTATGTTGCTACAATCATATATACTTGTATTATGAAAATGAGACATTAATACTAATAGTTATAGTATCATCAACCATCCTCCTCTGTTTGTCTATCTGAATATTTTCTTTTAACTTATAATTGAGTTTCCTTGGGCATCAATGGAGTTATTCTTTACTTTTAGTTTTATGACTCTTTTCATCTAACATCTTTTTAATTGTAGCGGTTTTGCCTTTCATTTTTTAACCATTTAGGTAAAGCAATGGAATGCATTTTCTCTAATAGTTTCAGTTCTACAATCAATATTTGATTTCCTTCTATTTTCATAGTTTAATAAACGGAAAAAGAAAGAGAAACATATAATATGATGGTAAACCTTATAAATTGAAACCTCAATTATTTAATGTCAAAGGTTTTCGGTTTATTTGAAAATCCTATTTTTATTCATGAGTTTCATGTTTGCTTCTCTGTGTTGAGCTGGATTGCATTAGATATGATTGGGATTTTGTAATAATTTTTATCATGGGCACCTTATTTAAGATTCATTGATTTCTTATCTACTTCATAATAACCTGTCGGTATGGTTAGCTACGATTAAATTTGAATTTGCTGATATTGATTTTAGATATCAACCCTGCAAGTTTTATATAACAAAATAAGCATTAACCTAAAGTTTGATCAAAGAAAGACGAGAGAAACATAGAATACAACTTTTCAAAATCAAAGCAAGTTTCATATATTTTCACGTATACAAAAGGCTTTAACCTTAATTCATTATCGGGGTTGTTTTTGTTTTCTAATTGTTTATTTCTTTGGTTGAAACAAAAACAAACTTTGTACACACATGCATAAACACATGAAAATGTTTATGCATGACATATGCATCTTAACCATCAGAACTTCTCTTATGTAAACTTTTTTTTGATCTATTATAACCTAAAATTTCTCCATTGCATTTACCAAAAGTATACAAGACCACGGTTCTTTTACCACCTCCATTATCATTCATAAATAACAAACTTATTTCATACAAGGCGGGTATCTAAATATACCAAAACATTAATACTACTTAGCCAACTCCAATAAACGTCTAATCTCAATTACAGTCTCCGGTATTTTTCAATTTTTAATAGCTTCGATTTTCGATGGATTCATAGACAAGCCATCGCCTGAAGCTACATGTCCAAGAAAATTTACTTTTCTTTCTTAGAAATGACATTTTTGAAACTTCACATTTGACTGATGTTGCCTCTGTTTATCTCGCACTATTACTAGATAAACTTCATGATCCTGTCCGCTCTTAGTATATACCAAAAAATCATCAATAAACCCCAATATGATAATGAATGTTTTTGGAAGATTCGATTCATTAAGTCTACAAAGAAAGCAAACATGTTGGTCATTCTACAGGGCATGACTAACCATCCATACAAACCATATCTTATTTAAAATGCCGTCGGTGGTATACTTTCCTCTGCCACCCTCAATTGATGGAAACCTATTTTTAAATCAAACTTTGAGAATACCTTTGCTCTACGTGATCAGACAAATCGTCTACTATGGGCAAAGCATACTGATTCTTTATCATATTCTCATTCAGCTTTTTATAATTCATACGCATAATCACCGACCCATTTGATTTCTTCACAAATATCGTCATAGTTCCCAAAGTGAACTTCTTGGTCAAATAAAATTCTTCCCTTTCGAATCTATCAGTAATTCTTTAATTCGCTCATCTATGTAGTTTACTAGGTGTTCCATTTGCAGGTTCAGCTCCAAGTACGAGACTTATTCGAAAAGTTATGTCAACTCGGCGATAGGCCTGTAACAGAGTTAAAGATATTTGCATATTGGCTTACTACAAAAACCTAATTTATTTCATTTTCCACGCCATCCATAGCACATACATCAAAACAAGATCCTTCTAATGTGTATATAATTCGATCTTGATAATAAGGTTGTCGCAATGATATTACACAACAAATTATCATAGGATCGTACAAATTTGACAAATAAATACCAAAGTTTATTCCAAAACCGACAAAATCAAACACATGAAAAATGCAGTCAAACACATGACCTAAAAAATCAAATCCTAAATAGTTACATCCCATTTCAAGAGTTTCGTAGCCTCCTATTAGATTCGAAGACCACAATGAAGTCATATGGTATGTCGGTTCTAAATCTAACTTATCCACCAGACATTTAAAAATAAAATAATGCGATGCTCTAATATTTGATTATACATTATCCAGTATACCATATATTGAAAGCATGCCTCATGCAATGGCCTTTGTTTTCTCTGCAGCAGTTGTCCAAAAGCTATAGGCTCCAAAAGAAAAACCTTTCCTATTTCAGCTTTGATCAATTCACGATACTCCATCTTGAAGTGCCCCATCTTTTCGCCGTTAAAGCATTTCACTCCCTTCTTATTAATAGTTTTCTTGCTATCTCCAAAGTGACACAGATTAGCAATGTCTCTTTTATTGCACTTATAACATGTTAGATCTAACATGCCCTTCCTTGAAGCTCCACCCTTCCAAGCTTCCTTATTGCACAAGAATTTCCTCTTTTCGCTTGGGAAACCTATAGTATCCATATAATTATTCTTGTCCAGGATAAAAGAAAATCTTTTTTCTTTAAAGAGACGTCCATCGCGACATTAAATGGATCTCTAAGGTACGACATAGTTTCCCTAGCAATCTACTGCTTCAATCTTCAGTTAAACTTCTTAATTTTTTAAGAAATATTAATGATGACTTGCCTATGACCTGATAAAGTATCAAACTTTGTAGTATGACCCCGAGTAGCTATCTCATCCTTCTCTAACTATAAAAATCTTCTAATCATAGTTGACTTAGTAGCTTTAGATAGGAACTTCTCCACGAACCTTTCTCTGAAGTTAGCCTAAGTAAAGCTCCTCCTCTGGTACCCCATAGTACCAATGTTCCATCATTACAAAGAAACTCCTTAAAACTGCCTAGATTATAAGTGTTGCTTAATTTTCTTACATAGTTAACTTGCTAAATGAAGACAGTTTGATCTAATCTAAGTCGGCCCAATTAAACTTCCATCAGCCTGAAATGGCCAGCCCAAACCCATGTTAAACTTAAGCCAACTTTTCCACTCAACATTGTACCAAGTTAAGGTTCTGCCTCATCACGAAGATACCTTCACACTTAGACAAGATATGGACTAGGATGGGTTTGATCCCGACTGGCTCCCTTATATTGAACTTCTAGTAGCAGCTAAAAGCCAACACAATTCGCCCGACATCACATTAGCTGATGGCAGACTCCTATCCAATCACACCTCAACAAGCAGTTTAGGCAAGAAGGCCTAAGCATAAGCATGGCTTCAGTACAACTAACTCCATCTGACGTCAGACCTCACTTCCGGGTGCCTTATGCCCCATCATTTACCCATCTTCCCCATATGGTCCATAATAAGACCCTAAGTCTCTTCTACATTGCAAACAACTTATCAATTATCTTAGTCACATGGATACTCAAGTGAATGAAAAATATGTCCATCTATCAATTCAAAGCATCGTAGTTGGGTGGTTGAGCTAATATTATTTACCATTAGCATTAAATATGCATTTAATGCAAGTATATGCCTGGTATAGAGAGGTAATGAGTATATGCTCATCCATTACTCGTCTTTTGGCATACTTTACAGCTGTCATCCATCCATCTCTGTAGTCAGATCAACGGTCAAGCACTTTTTCGCCATTTCTATAGCATGTACCATCAACTTCAGTTACTATAAATAGCCTCTACTTTGTAGCTTAAAAATGGTCGACCTCTAGTTGAAATATTCAAGAATCCTAAATACTATAGACAACTCAGTGCTCTTGTTACCACATAAGTCCCCAAGGTTAAATGGCTTTGTTAATCTTGAGTCTATTTTATTTTTTATTATTCTCTTGTAATTCCTTGTTGTTATGAGAAAAATATATAGTAAGAGAACTTCATAGTGGACGTATGCAACTTTGCTGAATCATTTTACATCTTATGTTATTTCTCTTTCAACTCTGTATCCGATTCCTTATTTTCCACACTTTAATCTCAGTAATTAGTAGGCATTTTTTACTTTTCACAATGTACTCGTATCATTTCGAGGTTGGCTATAAAAACTAATTAGCATTTTTGCGCTAGAAGGAGGGGCTCTAAAGAGCTTTCCCTTTTCCACACTTTTTAACTCCACAAGACCAGAGTCAACTTATTATCATGGAAAATCTTCTGCCATTCAAAGGTAACAAATATAAGGAGCACCAAACCAACGAAAACACTCTTGCCAGTGTTGCCTAGCTCAGACTTTGCTCCAATGAAGAAATCTAGTGTGTTGTGCTGCTATAAATGTCAAATGTGAGTAAAATGACCCACAAATTAAATGGCTTGAGGATAAGATGGATGCTCAAAAAACTGTGAACTTTGTCCCACCAGCTCCTCTAAAAACCAACCTGGTTGACATGCTTGCTCATAGGCCCATGCCTCTCAATGGTTACAATCTTCTAAACAAGCCGAGGCCTATAAAAGTGTGGTATCAGAAACAACACTGATAGAAATCTATTCCATCTTGACAGGTACATTGCATGCATGCTCAGCAAAATTAATCTCTCCCTGGGATTATCTTCTGCTGTGAAACTAACCTAACGTCATTCCTCTTCAGTAGAAAGATCGCCAACTCCTAATCATCCATGAACTTTTGCTTTTGACCGCCTCGATGGCTTTCCACTTGCCATCAGCAAGACATGGATGGCTCCCTCATGCACTCCAAATCCTATAGGGACGCGGTCGAAAATAGATGAAGAGAAAAGCGAGCCATGAATTTCATATCCCCCTCAATGCACGGCGAAGATCTCCCTCTTGTCCCCTTTGTTCCCCATGTCATCACCATTCTCCTACTCCGCACCAGCTAGGTTGAGTCCTCATCCTATGGTCGGGTATAACATCCCACGATAGGCTAGTACTGGCCTCAGAGAAGAAATGCATGTCCTCCTCCAATAGCTCAACAGAATGCAAGTCTGCAATACTAGGAGTTAGGCATTCTCAGATGATGAGAACAAGGAAGCATTCTCCAATTAAGTCCTAGACACTACATTCATTATCGATATGCTTTGCCGCTAATTTACAAGTACGATTGGAGTGCAGACCCATCCGACCACATCACGCATTCAGTTCCATCATCGTGCTAGAAAATTCTCTTATTTAGCAAAGTACTTACACTTCCATTCCACCCTCGTGGAACTAGCCTCTTGCTATTTCTTGTACCTACTATTGGGCAGTTCCATTTCTGGGCCCAACTGTGCTTGGACTTCAAGGCTCGTTTCTTCCAAACTCGTACCTACGCCACATTAGCCAGTGGGTTGGGCAATATCACGTAGGGTCCTTATGAAAGCTTGCAGCCATATGTTAACTATTTAATCGACGATTTTTCAGTCGGGTCGGGTTAGAAAATCATCAAAAAATTGTAATAAACATAACCGCAAGCACATGACGTACAATTTTACTACGTGGCGAGTACGGATCGATTCGCAAGGAATTGAATTGATTTAAAAATTCTACTCGATAAAATTAACCAACAATTTGAGATGAGTTAAGATTAAGAAAATATAAAAAAACTAACAAAAGAAAGTGAATAAAAATATGAGAGTAGAAGGCAATTTTGAGGCAAATCCCTTCTCATGATTACATAAATCAACATAATGAAATTATGATCTCTCTTTTCTTTTGGTCATTAGTGAATTTAGTTGATGTGTTTATCATAAGCATTAGCCTATTTGTGCTATTAATTAGCCCAACATAAACCATTAAACTTTAACACACCCTCCAAACCACTTGTTAACTCTCATGAAAATGATAATGAAGTCAAAAATAAAATCTATTCTAAGCATGATCTATTTACTATTGATTAGTAATACAAACCATCAATTTTAATTCTAAAATCTACTTCATTACCAACATCATATGTAGATAAAGAGGTAATTTGTGTTTATGTTTGTTTAAACATGGCCTATTTTGTGTCAACAACATAAGCTATTAAATTCAAAGCTAAACAACAAAATTTTTACCGCATCAAATATTCCATTAATCACAAAAAGAGATCAAAAATTAGCAAGTATGTTGAATCTAAATGATTAAGAGAGCTTAATTACCCCTAAATTGAAGGGGGTTTAGCTTCTCACATTTGTTATCATTTCAACAATTGTAGATTGCAACATGAAACAAAAACAAGAGGAAAATGCAAGCTAAGAATAAAAAGAGAATTAAACTACTTGCATGAATTAGATCTAAGCTACTAACATAAAAGAAAAGAATATGAATTAAAATAGCATTAATTAAATTGCATTAAGAAAATTACATAAGAGAAAAAGGCTAAGAAGCCATGAAAGAGAGAGAGTTTATATTTACAATTTGTGCCTACAACTAAACTAACTAAAGCGAGATGATAAAGGCTCATTACATGAAACATAAGAGGTATTTATTCATGCCTAAAACCCTAATGTATATTTTAGGGGACTACCCAAATTACTATTGAGGAAGTGTGGCCACCAAGTTATCAGTAGCTTCTAATTAATCCTACATTAAGTGTGCATGTAACTTTAATCCCCACTAACATGTGCATTAGCTCCTTATTATAGATCATAGTAAATGGGTAGGTGGGGTACTCCATGTTACAAGAAATGATTTATTTCCATCTTCATTTGTCTTCTTTCACGTGTGCATGCATAAATACATGAAGACTTTCTTCCATTTTGAATCCAAATTCCTACAATACAACATTAAAATGTCCAAGTAAATTTTCTCAAATAAAATCATACAAAAAATTGACAATTTTCCCTCAATATGAAGATGAATAAATGGTGATTTGAAAACAATTTAAATTTTTGTTTAAACATGTAAAATACCCAACATGCTCATTTATTTAATCAAAATAAGAGTACATACGGAAGGAAAAATATGCATTTTTATGTGCACATTAAATACCCCTACACTTATCTTTTTATTTGTCTTTGAATAGACTAAAACTAAGATAAATCCATTTTCGTTGGAAACACATTTGCATTGAGCGTATGCAACAAGTCGTTAAACCTCTAGGTGTCCCTAATAGGACGAATGTTGTCTCGTGAGGGTTTTCAGCGGATACTACTCACAAATCAAAATACAACATGAAAATTCCTAAATGCACGATTTATTTACAAAGATATGAATGTAAGTTTTTGAAAATATTTACAAATGAAGAATTTACTTTCAAATTGACACGATTAAGTTAAATATAAGCTTTGGTCATCATCATGAAATTTTAGTCCTTCTACTTGTCAAAATTTCCAACAAAAATTAAGTTATCATCACAATTAGACTCTAGTTTGACTAGTTATTTCGGTTGATAACATACTGCAACTATGAAATATATCCTTAGTTGATTATCAAAGTTTCTCAAAGTAGTATTTTCATTTCTTTTGAATAAGAAGTCAAACCAACTAAGTGAAAATTGTAGGATCAATTTCACCCTAAAGGAGGGGTGAATAGGGTGATACTAATAATAATAAAAATTAATGCAGAAACAAATATAATAATTGCAGCACAGTTAATAGTAGAATAATAAAAGAAAAAATAGAACAACACAGATTTACCCAACTTCGGCAAAACCCTGCCTACGTGCTGCTCCCAAGGTTTCTACTAGAAATTAAGTACTCAGATGCTTACACACGTAAAATTGCAACACCCGCTAATGACTAACCTAACTCTACGCTCAAAACCCTACCACAACTCAGCCATTGAGTTGCGAACTCTCAAACTACGCCCCGTAGTTTGTACTTAGTCACACGACTAGAAAGTTACTCAATTTAAAAGGAAATTACAAATGAAATAATAACTAAAACAAAAACAAAACGCTAATTAAATAATTTCAAGCCTAATAGAATTTAAAGCACCGGGCCACTAAGAAATTATAATTAAAAAAATGACGTCTCCCTTTATTCTGTTTTACTTCGGCTCGTATCTTTTTAGTCCATGCCATTCCTTTTGCGATTTGAAATTAGGGTTGTTGAAATTGAAGCACCGATTTGAAATTGATCGATTTCAGTGATGATTTGAGTTTCCTTCCTAATCGATTCCTTTCCCCTGGTAATTCACGATGGCTTTAATGCTTCTTCAATTTGGCTTGCGGTTGCTTTCAGAATTGAGTTTGAAACTGTGCATCTGGTATGTAATTTTTGCCGTTTAATTGCTCTTTTGTTTTGCTTTGGTTCGAACTCGATTCGAGTTATTGATTTGGGATTTAATTTGAAACTTGGCTCTGTGATTTTTGCTTGAATCGAATATATCACTGTCGATGATGATTATGGGTTATATAGGGATCGAACACCCTATATTTACATTCGTATATTTTCTTTTGATTTCTTCATGATTTGCACTTTTCCATTCGATTTTGCTTGAGCGCTTGTGATTTATTCTGACTTGCTCACTGATGCTTTGCATTTGAAGTCTCCTCTGTTGCATACTTGTTACTATTATGTGTATGTATATAATTGCATATATGCATACATATAAGTTTGTAGCTCTGTCCAGTTAGTCCACTGCTTCATTGAGTTAATGCATGAATGTTGTCTTTGACCCATTTTCTTGTTGAGTTCATCTTATTTGGCCATGCCTGTCTCTGTGTTCATGCAGTTTTGATGGTCTGTTGTCTTCATACATATACGTATGTATATATGTGTTTTGGTGACCCTGTTTAAGCTTGCTGACCCATGAATGCATTTGCAACTTGATCACTCTTTTGGTTCTGGTCTTTGGTTCATGTTTTACTTATCTGGTTTGGTCTCCTTGCATTTGACTGGAACCACTTGTGTACACCATGTACTTGTGCCATTGATCTGGATCTACTTTGATTTTCAGGCCTTGTTACATGTCAGGTTACTTTGTTTTCTTGAATGTGGTTGGCTTCGTATTCTCTGAAATATATGTGTGAGGTCTGTTTCACCACTTTCTTTTAATTGCACTGGCCTTTTGAGGTGTTGTTTTGAACATGGCCATTGTATTTGAACCTGCTTGCATCTGAACTATGTTTTTTGTTGATCATCTCCATATGCTTGTGTTGCCATATATGCTGTCCTCTTTGTACATATGTGTGCAGCCCTAAACTTTGTATATGAGATTTCCTGGACTGTTTGGTTGCATTTAGTACTTGAGTCTGGTCTGTAGTTCATTTTGAGGCTGACATGTGTATGTATATATGTATATATATGCATACATGGGTATCTTCATGTATGTTCACTGTTGCATTGTAACTTGCATTCTCTGACTTCTGTTTCATGTGTACATGTGTGTATTTGCACCTGTGTTGAATCCAGCCTGGGCTCGGGTTTGACCTTGTGCTCACCTATCCCTGCAATTTTATCAAGTGTATATCGATGTGCATGGCCTTGTGGCATGTACGGTGATACACTGTGGATGTCACAAGTTGTTCGTGTAGATGAATTCAAAATAAATGTTGACGAACAACCCAAATAACTGAGGCAAACAATATTTTCAAACACACATTTTATTTTGCACTGCAAAATATTTCTTTTCCAATTTTACCGTGTTAGTGTTTTTTTGCAGATAATTCAGATGCTGGATACAAACTGGAATAGAGTTGAAGAACAAATACGAGTGATGAGTGAATGTAGTGAGGCGACATTGTAAATTGAATGTGTTGTAATTGAAAATGTGTTGAAATTGAAAATGTATAAATGTAATGAGAGCTCAAATTTGTACTATTTGAATTTGTAATAAAATATTTATTTGAATAAAATAGTTGTTTGAATAAAATATTTGTTCAAATATGAATTCTGTGTTATTTATTTTATTTAACAAATATTTATTAATTATGTGGAAAATAAAATAGTACAATAACAAATACATTTAAACGGATATATATATATATATGTTTATTATCATCAAACAAAAATCATATACTAGCGTATTCAACAAAAATAGTGCTTGGATTTCAATTGCTCACTCTCTCTTTATTTGAAAATTTTATTGATATTAACAATATTTATATATGCCTAACTCAGAAAAACCGAGGCAAGATTTACCACCGATGCACTACCTTGTGGGCTTACACGAGGGACATCTAGAGCATTGCGAGTGTACATAGAAGTGTGTACACCTATCGACTATAAGCGTTTTTAATGAAAGAATTTTTATATACATACACCTAACTCAGATAAACTAGGGCCGGATATATCGATCATGCACTGCCTTTCGGGCTTACGTGAGAAGGGTGTAGAGCATGGTGAGTGTACACACTTGTGTGTGAACACATGACTCTAGGTGTTTCTTATTTTCACAAAAACCATTTGTTTATGTTTATATATTTTATTTGGTATTTTTTTTTAATTTTTTTAAGAGAGAGTTTTGCAAAATCATCTTAGCACCATTTAACTTAGAAGATCAAAAATGTTATATCATTTACTTTAAACCAACCACTCTATTAAACAATGATTACAATTAGGATATACCTCATAATTATTACCTATGAACCTTCCTATATACTAGTTAAACCATAGTTACATGTAATCAAACTTTATTTTTATTTTTATTGGGACAAATAAATTTTCAAAAATTCCAATTTAATAACCCAAAATATATACTTACCCTATAGTGTTTCTTCAAAAGTAGATATGCTAAAAAGAAAAATTATTTTGGGTTTTTTTATTAAAATTTTCTATTTTTGGAAAGAAAACGAACAAAATAAACCATGCAAAATCAAAAATGAAGATGACTGTGACACCCAACCCTAAGTCCCAAACTAACAAAGGGTACTACTAGGTAATACTGTCTGCTAGTGCAGAGAATAGGGCTATTTAGGAGCGACCATCCATAGCTTTATCTTAAACATGTATTGAATATGTCGATTGGGTGCTCTAATTTTTTTTCCATTTATCTTTCTCAAGTGGGTCGACATACTAAATATATGCTTAATACAAAACTATGGTGGCTAATGGATCTATCAGAACAAAATATAACAACAAATGCAATATATCATAGAACATTAGTCAAACATATATATATATATATATATATATGCATATACACAGATACATCATAATACAATACAATGCGATATAACACTAGTGGTACATAAACCCCAATATATACATCAAGTCAAATGAATAAGTACAAATCAGAGTTTACAAAATGACCACAAGACTACATAGAAGATAACTAGCACATAATCCAATGCGGAAGCAGTATAGAAGAAATCAATAGAAGGTAAGTAACCTGAAATAACTCGGTCTGACCCGAGTATATAAAAATACACAGGTCGGTCTAGCTTAAATAAACGGATTAGCATATGATAGATGAAATGTAAGGATAAAGGGAATATTCCTTCTTGAAAGAGAAGAAGTAACACAAATATATGTCAACTATCACATAAGAGATAATTTCACTCAAATTCTCCTTTTAGAAGTTTTTCGAAAGAGGCAAATTCAACAACAATATCAAATAATCACAAATATTTGCCTCATATCATCGGCATGTACAAAATCCAATATAATGGTTTTCACTAACCATAACTCCTAAATAGGAGATCACAAGTCTCAAAATCCTCCAAGGAATGGCAATCTCAAATAATTCCTAAAACAGGAAATTACAAATCTCAAAAATACGCCAAAAGATGGCAATCACAAATAACTCAAGGAACTTAGTTAGGAGTTCAAAACTGAGAAATGAAGTCACCATATACGTATAAATTCTCATATAGCTCAAAGTTATAAAATATATGAAATAGTCATCTAGACATGGTGAAATCATAAGTAAAACTCATAAATCAGAAATTTTCCCAGATTGGATCCAAATCGTCGATTGCAAACCAAAGCTATGTTGCACGTGCTAACCTCGTGTCCGGTACTAATATATGTATAGGTACCCATCTCGTGGTGACCGAAGTCACAAATGCCTCGTGGTGACCGAAGTCACAAATGCCTTGTGGTGACCGAAGTCACAAATTCCTCATGATGACCCGAAGGTCTAGCTGGCAATAACCCATGAATGTGTCACAAACTCTCAGATAGGAACCCGAAAAGTGTTAACAGTGTGTCCCATACCACACGTTCTCAGTTAATGATTTACTTACTAATAGTCAATGCCACACTAGAAAACTAAATCATTTAAATCACAAATCTCGGGAAATCTCGTAACTCGTGGAACTCAATTATGAGTTCAAAACTCAAAAAACTCATAACTCGTGGAACTCAATTAAGAGTTCAAAATGCAGAAAGCTGATAACTCGGGGAACTCAATTAAGAGCTCAAAACCCCAAAATGTAATCACCATGTAGTAAACAATATGATAGCGCTCAGGCTATATAAATATCCTCACCGGGGTAACCATGGTAAAAACATTCACAAATTATCTAAATTTTAGAAATCAATGTAAAGAAATGTAGAAAAGAAACAATGTAAAGAATAAGACTCAACAGTCCAAGTACTGGCAATAATAATCCAAAGATCCATAACTTCAAACGAACAAGTCCGGATTTAACCGAAAAAGTAACACATGTGTCCCATACCATATGCTATACTAAATCATTTAATTCGCTTTCTCATATGTTCGGAGAGTGCAAAAATAGTGCATTTTATATAGAAAATAATTTGTTTTGAGAAAACTAGTTTTAAACAATTTTTGAAACCGTTTTGCAAAACTATGGCTTTGAAATTCTCTTTACTATAGAGATTATAAATTTTGAATAGATTTAAAATTAATTTATAAATATTGTAAAATATTTATTTAAAAGCCATGTTAATTATAAAAATTATTTCGAAAATAATTTAGAAAACACGTGCTCGAAAACACAGAAATCGTCGAAAACGCTGAAAATCAGCGTGTGAAGCCATCTCAAAAACTCACCAATCCATAGTATGGATCAACCCAAAATATTGGCTTACCTATTGATAGGTTGAAGCCCTTCAAAACATCTCAAAATCTCACTAAAAAGTGGTTACAAAAGTCATTAGAGCAAGCAGATAAATAAAAAATAGTGCACAAGGCAAAAAGAGGGAGGCTGGAAAAATGCTACAGCTTAGGTCGACATATAGGTTGACCTATAGGTCTACCTCTAACTGCTTGGGTCGACCCTAGGGTCGACCCCTCTATTATATTGGTCGACCTTTGTGTCGTGATTCCTACAGGCAGTTCTGTCATGCTCGATTCAATCTTTGAACAATCGTTTGAAGTAGTTTCAGGTAGAATTAAAACATGAAATTTGACATGCATAAACAACAGAATACAGACAATGATCCGAAAAAGGGTTCACTCAATTCCGGTATAAAATCAAAAAGTTATGGGTTCTCGAAGTTGAACCCAAACACAAATTTCACTGTAAACTTCAGACTGAAATATATAGTTTACAGTAAATCAAATAAGAACGTAAATTGCATCCAGATTTTTGCAAACAGCTTATTCTTGCTAGAAATGTGAGTTTTTACTCACCTTATATGTTTTCCCAGCGAATTACACTTGCAAGCTTGAATCTTTTGCCTTGAATTGGCTTTAAAAACCTAAAACTTGAAGAGAACCAGGCATGCAGCAAAGAGAAAAAGAGTTACAGACAACATCTCTACTCAAAATCAGAGATTAATGTAATAGTTTGTGGTTACCTGTATTTATTCTTTGATTTGCAAATTTTTCTCTTTGATTTCTCTCTTTAATTTGATTAGTTCGATGCTAGATTGAAAATTGAAGCAAGGCTCTCAAGCTTCTATTAGGTGGAAGGAGGAAATGAGAAAATAACGTACTGTTTCGTCCTTTCAGAAAATTCCTAAATGGGCTTGTGCTTGAACCCATCACCCAATAGGTCAAATGAAATTACTTAGTTAAAATTAACTAAGTTACCTTATGTTAACACTATAATTTCACATATTTACACATATTTTCATTATTTAATCAAATTATTTATCATATCTTCATATATTTCTGTTTACAAAATGTTTCACAACATCTAAAAGATATTTCAACCATTTAAAAATTATTTTCATCATTAAATTCTTATTTCTACATAAATACTACAATTTACACCTTAAATTACATAGAACACTACTTTTAACTTCAAAATTTGCACCAAAATCATTTTCTTGCCCAATTAAATACAACAAACCTTATTAACAACATTTTACATTATTTTAGAACAAAATTCCAACGTTTTATTTACAATATTTATCATATTAAATTATAATACTTCATTAAAATTAACAAAAATTAACACTTGGTAATAATTTGCAGAATTATTGCATTTTACCAAATTAAAACCATGTAATGTTCAATTTATCACAAACTTACATAATAAAGTTTTTAAAACTATATTTTCAACATTTTATATTTATTTCTAACATTATTTATTTATATAAAACAAATGATATTGAATTAAATTATTTTAATTCACTTACTTAATTCAATAAATCTCCAAATCAACACATTTCTTATATTCAAACCTAATTTCTAACCAAACCATCAAAATTCTATTTTATTTACCAAAATACATTGTTTATTCAAAATAAACAATTTTAACAAATTTTTCCATGCCAATTTATTTTATTTCTCTATCATTAAATCATAACCACCGTTATAATTTAATTTCTACAGGTAATCACCAAAAGCAGGGTTGTTACAGACTCTTCCCATATAAAAATTGCGTCCTCGCAATTTCTAGAGAAGAGCTATATTTAACATGATTTATTTTATCTATCAAAGGAAGATAGAAAAGCTTGAGTTTAAAGTCCTCACCCTCAACATAAGTGGATAGAAAACCAGAATAAGATTGCTCAAAAAATTCTATAGTTCCCAAGTGTAGTCATTGGAATTAGCGGACCATTGAATTTTTACGAGTAGTGCATCCCTATTTCGAAGGCGTTTCACTTTTGAAGCAAGAACACAGATAGGATTTTACACTACAGTTTAATCGGGTGAGATCGATTTCTCAGAAGCTTCACGAATAGGGTTGGGACTTAGCACAACCTTATTCCGGACTCCAAGCAACAAGATGGTAATCGACATGATCTTACGTACAAAGCTATGAATGGAGTCATACCGATACTAGATTGACAACCATTGAGGTAAGAAAACTCAATAAGAGGTAGGTGGTCTCTCTCAATACCACTGTAACAACCCGTATATTTGGACCATTTAAATTGACAATAATCCACACATGTCAACTTAAATAGTACAAAACACGAATCATTAATGGAGTATATGTATATAAATGAGAATCATCACAGAATCACAGAAAATATATCATAACAGAATTGTGCAGCGGAATTACAACATAGTCATGAGAGTAGTTCATGAAGCTACCCACAAATACAACAATGTCTCAAATAAAAGAAATAGAACAACATAGATGTCCAATAGTCCAAATAGAAAGAACAATACTGATAAGATAAGATAGTGATAGTCTTCGGTCTTCAGCTCCAAGTAGAACAGCAACAGCAATCCTCAGTCTGATCCGAGCATATGCACAAACAAACACTCGAATCAGGACATATATTCTTATACTGATAATATGGTTCAAGATTTAAATAACAATAACTCAAAGATGAATGGAATAAACATCTTTCAGAATCCGATAAACTATCTATACATAGTAGAGTACGATAAATAGATAATGTCTAATAGTAAAGTAAAATATCAAGATAATGTTAAGGCGTCACCATTATTCCCCTTTACACATTTTATATAAGCATCATATACTATACAACACTGTAAACTCCACCGTAAACTAGTGGGATATCAGGGAGTACTCCATAGGTATAATACAAAACAAATTTGTATTGGTCGCGTATATGGGAATACAAGTATGACAAGGCACATGAGGCAATAACCAAGGTAGTGACACTACCGTTTGCCTGATTCGGACTGGTGAGAACGCATCGCCGTAGCGATCGCAACACCGCGAAACAACACTCCCAAATCAAGGGTGCGCACCAATCAATCGCAATAGTAAATGAATAGTTTACGAAGAAGTGTGTTCACTTGAGGTAGCTAACCTCCATTGGCCCGGCACGGCTCCTGTTTTAGTCATTTCCAATTTGACACAAGTGTCAAGGCTATCCATTATCGTTCACTTTCTTCAGTCATCGCGTTCGTCAATCCAACCACTTCATTCTGGATCATACTCCGCACGTAGTTATTAAAGTGGTTTTCGGTTTAGACAGTGAGTATGTCCCTAACCGATTTTGGTTCCTTTAATAACCTTCATAATTATAACACTGATTGGTCGTTAATATATTTCAAAACCAAATCAATTTCAATTTCAATTAGAATTCGTAAATCGACATTTCGTTAGTCTTTCTAAATCAATTTTCAAAATTACATCTCATAATGATGCAGGCCAAGCTATAATTCTCCAAGGCATAAGTCGTGACCGACTTAACTGGGGAGAAGGCATAAGTCGTGACCGACTTAACTAGGGAGAAGGCATAAGTCATGATCGACTTAAGGAAACAGGCATGAGTCGTCCACGACTTAACGAAGGCGAGGAGATAAGTCATCCACGACTTAAGGAAGAGGCAATAAGTCGTCCACGATTTAGCTGGAAAGATACAGGAGGAGCAGCACGAGTTTAGAATACACAAGGGTTAAGTCGTCTACGACTTAAGGGAGGTGATGAATCGCTGCCGAGTTACGACTTAGTTAAGTCGCACAGTTTTAAAACGAACCCTCTTAAGTCGCAGAAGCCTGAAGCCGAAGATTCTTATGCCGTGTTAATCTGAACCATTGATGACTTAAGTCGTCCAAAGAAAGACCGCTACTGGAGTTAAGTCCTCTATTTTAGGTCGCGTACGACCTAAGTTGAGTCGAGTGGAGTTGTTAAGTCGGCAACGACTTAAATGATGTATTTTCTATTGTATTTTCTGTTTGCTAAGTTGCTAGGTTTTATTGTAATAAGTCGTGAGTCGTCTGTACTTAAGTCGTAGCTCGTAGGATTGTGTTTCTGTATGGTAACTCGTAAGTCGTATGCTTTGGCTGAGTTGTAAGTCGGAGAGCATGATGAGTCGTAAGTCGGGGAGTGTTATAAGTCGTACACGACTTAAGAGTTGTACAGATTTATGTTGTGATTTGTAACTTCTATAAATAGGCCAGTGGTGCCATTTGTAATAGTTTAGTTGATTTGAAATAAAACTCTTGTTTTGTTAGCTTTGTGCTTTCACCCAATTGGTAGTTGAGTGTAATCTCCTATCTCCTCTTTCGGTTAATCGAGTGCGCTCGATTCAACGACTGCAGAAGCCGATTCACGGAATCTAGTGCGCTAGATCAACGTGCGAAGAATCGCAGATCTTTGAACCCGGTATCGTGTGCGATCAACGAGTTCGGGATAGCTAGAATTCGGTATCTTCGGATCAACGAATTTGGGCATTTCAGTATTCATCAATCCACCGATAGCAACTTTCATCGATCTACATTGTTTTTGAAGTAATCCACTACGTCAGTTTGGTATCAAAGCTTGTTCTAGCCAATCATAGCTAGATCGAGACTTGGAGCCTAATCATTTTAGAAGTTTGAAGGAATCAAGATCGGCCGAGCTAATTCGAAGTGAAGACGTTCGCATTTGAGTTGAAATCAAGGAGATTGGCTTTGTGTTCATCGTGTTCATCGTGATTCATCGTCGAGTAGCAACACGTTTGGAGTTTCCGATCCATTTCATTGTGGATCAAAGGTCGAAAAGTGTTTGGATTTCGCGCGGGGAAGTTTTGCGCGCCGAGACATTTTGAATAAAGCCGTGTGCGAGTGGAGTTGAGTCGGCCAGCCAGTTAGGTTGTGTGCCGAGCCAAGATAAGTCGTTTGACTTGATTCGAGCCGATTGTGTTGAAGTTTTTGAAGTTCTCGAAATCTAAATTTGTTGAATTTGTGAAATTTACAATCATGCCACCGAGGAGAGTAAATCGTCATCAAAACATAGAAGCTTTGTATAGAAGAGAGGAAGCTGATGAGATGGAGCAAAGAATACAATGAAAACTTTAGTGAAAAGCTTAACGAAGGAATTGGTCGGTTAGAGAAGATGATGTTAGAGATGAATCAGAATCGGAGAAGGGTATCACCTGAATCCAACCATGGGAGAAGTAGAATCTCACCACATTCCAATCGGGAGAGAAGTGTTGATAATGAACATCGAAGTGCGAGTCGAGATCGCTATAGAAATGACGATGATCGAAGGCGTGATAGGAATGTGAATGGTCGAGAACGGAGGAATGAAGATAGAAGGGATGATGGTGGTAGACGTGATGGTAGTAGAGATGTTGGTGGTCAGGATCGACATCGATATACATCTGATTTTAAAGAGGAGTATGACGGTGGTAGTGTTCGAGGACAAGGACGAGGTCAAGGAAGAAATTACTCTGAGTATGATCACAAGTGGGAATCAGGGATGAAAACTGAAATTCTTGAATTCAAAGGTGGTATGCAAGCGGAGGAGTTTTTGGATTGGGTAGCTAATGTTGAAGAGATTTTTGACTTCAAAGAAGTTCCAGAACATTGTAGAGTGAAGTTGGTTGCTACGAGGTTGAGGGGTAGAGCTTTGGCATGGTGGCAGCAAACCAAACTTACACGTGAACGGATGGGGAAGTCAAAAGTTGAGTCTTGGGAGAAGATGAAGAAATTGATGAAAGCAACGTTCTTACCTTACAATTATCAATCTTTGATGTATCAACGTTTGCAGAATTTGAGGCAGGGCACAAAGAATGTTAATGATTACGCGGATGAGTTTTATCAGCTTATTGCGAGAAATGATATTATGGAAACGGAAGAGAAGCTGACATCTAGATTCATTGGGGGGTTGCGAATGCAGATTCAAGATATGGTTAATATGTTCGATCCAAGATCTATGGCAGAAGCACATCAAAAAGCGTTGGCTTGGGAGAAACAGGGACGCCGAGGAGGTGGTGTGTTTACTAATTCCAACAATCAAGTGAAGGGTGTTATGGGAGTTCTAATGTTTCTAAACCAGTGGTGAAGGAGGCTGAGAAAGCAAAGGTTAACAATGGTTTCAAATGTTACAATTGTCAGGAGTTGGGTCATAAAAGCAATGAGTGTCCAAAGCCAAAGAAGAGAACCATGATTGCAGAAGTTGAGGATGAGGATGTTGATGGAGATTGTTCTAGTCCAGTTGAGGAGGATGAGCAGGATATTGCATCAGGGGATGAAGGTTGTAATCTAATGCTGAGAAGATCGTGTTTAACACCAAAGCAAGAGGAGGATTGTAGTTGGTTAAGGAGCAATGTACCATTCTGGGGAAGGTTTGCAAATTTGTTATTGATGCTGGAAGCTGTGATAATATAATTTCTTCAAAAGCTGTGAGGAAGTTGGCGTTGAAGACTAAGAAACATCTGAAACCGTACAAGCTAGCTTGGTTGAGGAAAGGCGGGGAGGTGAAAGTTGGACGAAGGGCTTGTGTGAAGTTTTTAATTGGAAAGAAATACAAGGATGAAATCTGGTGCGATGTGGTAGATATGGATGTCTGTCATTTGTTGCTTGGGAGACCGTGGCAGTATGATAGGGCGGTGCAACATGATGGGCGTACCAACAGTTTCAGTTTCATGTTTGAAGGCACAAAGATTACTCTAGTTCCAAAGAAGCGACAACAGGAGGAAAACAAGTTGGAGGAGATTGAAGAGCTTAAAACTTTGTTATCTTTGAAGGAGTTTGTGAAGGAAGTAGAGGAGGAGCCTGAAGTGTACTTGTTGATTGGACGAGGGAGTCAAGAAGAGGTGGAAATACCAGAAGAAGTAAAACCAGTACTGGAAGAGTTTGACGATGTATTTCCAGAGGAGTTGCCAATGGAGTTACCGCCGTTGAGGGATATACAACATCAGATAGATTTTTTCCAGGTGCTGTGTTGCCACACAGACCACATTATCGAACGAGTCCAAAGGAACATGAAGAGTTGCAGAGGCAGGTAGAGGAATTGCTTGAACAGGGGCGTGTGCAGGAGAGTTTAAGTCCTTGTGCTGTACCAGCTTTATTGGTACCCAAAAAGGATGGAACGTGGAGGATGTGCACAGATAGTAGAGCATTGAATAAGATCACAGTCAGATACAGATTTCCGATGCCGAGGCTTGATGATTTATTGGATCAAATCAGTGGGTCCGTAATCTTTTCTAAGATTGACTTGAAGAGCGGTTATCATCAGATTCGCATTAGACCAGGGGACGAATGGAAGACAGCATTCAAGACAAGGGAAGGATTGTATGAATGGCTGGTAATGCCGTTTTGTCTATCGAATGCACCGAGTACATTCATGAGGGTGATGAACCAAATTTTCAGGCCATACATTGGGAAATTTGTGGTGGTTTACTTTGATGATATTCTAATCTACAGTGCTAGTACAGAAGAGCATGTTCAGCATTTGAAGAAAGTGTTAATTATTCTTCGTGAAGAACAATTCTATGCTGCTACGAAGAAATGTGTTTTATGGCAAGGAGTGTTCTATTCCTGGGGTATGTTGTATCGGAGGAAGGTATACAAGTGGACCAGAGTAAAGTTGAGGCAGTCAGAAATTGGCCACAGCCCAAGACGATAACAGAGGTTCGGAGTTTTCATGGGTTAGCTTCATTTTATAAAAGATTTATTCCACACTTTAGCAGTGTAATGGCACCTGTTACGGATTGCATGAAGGGTAAACAGTTTACATGGACAGAGGAAGCAGGGGATGCTTTTGGGAAGATCAAGGAGTTGCTGACGTCTGCACCAATCCTAGTGTTGCCAGATTTTCAGTTGTTGTTTGAGCTACACACTGATGCGTCAAAGGTTGGGATAGGAGGAGTGTTGAGTCAGAGGGGGCGTCCTATTGCATACTTTAGTGAGAAGTTATCAGGAGCGAAGATGAAATACAGTACATATGATGTGGAATTTTATGTTGTTGTGCAATCTATTAAACATTGGAGACATTATCTATTTCAGAAAGAGTTTGTTCTGTACACTGATCATGAGGCGTTGAAGCATTTACAAGGGCAAGACAAGATTTCAGCGAGACATACATCATGGATTGCATATCTGCAACAGTTTACCTTTGTTGTGAAACACAAATCGGGAGTGACGAATCGTGTTGCGGATGCTTTGAGTAGAAGGAATCATTTGTTAACAACAATAAAGATTGAAGTAACGGGATTCGATGTGTTACCAGAGTTATTTGACAAACATCCTTACTTTGCAAAGTTTGTTGATAAAGTCAAGAATGGGGAGACGGATGAGTTTTTGATGGTAGATGGTTTTCTGTTCAAAGGAAATCGATTGTGCATACCTGATTGTAGTTTGAGAATGAAGATCGTAAAAGAGCTACATGAAGAAGGACATGTTGGGAGAGACCGTACATTACAGTTGATTTCACAGTCTTACTTTTGGCCATCGATGAGGAAAGAGGTGGAGAGGTTTGTGGAGCGATGTCATATCTGTCAGGTTTCGAAAGGAACTGCAGCTAATGCTGGGTTATATATGTCGTTACCTGTACCAACTAAACCATGGGTTGATGTGAGTATGGACTTTGTGTTGGGGTTGCCGAGAACACAGCGTGGAAATGATTCCATTTATGTGGTGGTTGACCAATTTTCGAAAATGGCACATTTTATTGCTTGTAAGAAGACAGCGGATGCTGTTCATGTTGCTCAGTTATTTTTCAAAGAGATATATCAACTTCATGGGTTGCCAGAATCTATGGTATCGGATAGGGATACTAGATTTCTAAGTCATTTTTGGCTAAGTTTGTGGAAGATGATGGGAACGAAGTTGAACTTTAGCAGCGCTTATCATCCGCAAACGGATGGACAGACCGAGGTTGTGAACAGATCATTGGGAAATTTGTTGAGGTGTCTTGTGCAAGACAATCTGAAGAGTTGGGATGTGAAGTTATGCCAGGTAGAGTTTGCTCATAATCATGCAGTGAATCGTAGTACGGGGTTCAGTCCATTTCAGATTGTATATTCTAGTTTACCAAAGGGGCCGTTGGAGTTAACAGTCATACCACAACCAAAGAAGATAGTCAAGCGAGCTGCTGATTTTGTTGAAGGATTGATAGAGTGTCATAGGATCGTTCAAGAACGATTGGAAAAGGCAAATGAGAAATACAAACGATCTGCAGACTTGAAGCGAAGAAATGTTGAATTTAATGAAGGTGATTGGGTTTATGCAGTGTTAACAAAGGATCGTTTTCCAGTGGGTACTTATAACAAGCTGAAAGCCAGAAAAATTGGTCCTGTAGAAATCGTAAAACGGATTAACGAAAATGCTTACAAGTTGAAGCTACCAGAGGATGTGTACACGTCTGATGTATTCAATGTTAAGCATCTAGTACCTTATCATGGGGATGAGTGTGTCATGGAGAAAGAAGGTGCAAATTCGAGGACGAATTCCTTTCAACCAGGGGAGGATGATGCAGGCCAAGCTATTATTCTCCAAGGCATAAGTCGTGACCGACTTAACTGGGGAGAAGGCATAAGTCGTGACCGACTTAACTGGGGAGAAGGCATAAGTCGTGACCGACTTAACTGGGGAGAAGGCATAAGTCGTGACCGACTTAAGGAAACAGGCATGAGTCGTCCACGACTTAACGAAGGCGAGGAGATAAGTCATCCACGACTTAAGGAAGAGGCAATAAGTCGTCCACGATTTAGCAGGAAAGATATAGGAGGAGCAGCACGAGTTGAGAATACACAAGGGTTAAGTCGTATACGACTTAAGGGAGGTGATGAATCGCTGCCGAGTTACGACTTAGTTATGTCGCACAGTTTTAAAACGAACCCTCTTAAGTCGCAGAAGCCTAAAGCCGAAGATTCTTATGCCGCGTTAATCTGAACAGTTGATGACTTAAGTCGTCCAAAGAAAGACCGCTGCAGGAGTTAAGTCCTCTATTTTAGGTCGCGTACGACCTAAGTTGAGTCGAGTGGAGTTGTTAAGTCGGCAACGACTTAAATGATGTATTTTCTATTGTATTTTCTGTTTGCTAAGTCGCTAGGTTTTATTGTAATAAGTCGTGAGTCGTCTGTACTTAAGTCGTAGGTCGTAGGATTGTGTTTCTGTATGGTAACTCGTAAGTCGTATGCTTTGGCTGAGTCGTAAGTCGGAGAGCATGATGAGTCGTAAGTCGGGGAGTGTTATAAGTCGTACACGACTTAAGAGTTGTACAGATTTGTGTTGTGATTTGTAACTTTTATAAATAGGCCGGTGGTGCCATTTGTAATAGTTTAGTTGATTTGAAATAAAACTCTTGTTTTGTTAGCTTTGTGCTTTCACCCAATTGGTAGTTGAGTGTAATCTCCTATCTCCTCTTTCGGTTAATCGAGTGCGCTCGATTCAACGACTGTAGAAGTCGATTCACGGAATCTAGTGCGTTAGATCAACGTGTGAAGAATCGCAAATCTTTGAACCCGGTATCGTGCGCGATCATCGAGTACGGGATAGCTAGAATTCGGTATTTTCGGATCAACGAATTTGGGCATTTCAGTATTCATCAATCCACCGATAGCAACTTTCATCGATCTACATTGTTTTTGAAGTAATCCGCTACGTCACATAACTTCCAATTTCATTTTAAAATTTCTATAACTCAATTTCAAAGTTTCAACTTTTAAAACAATTCAAATATTCATTGCATTTCATATATAAGTTCATTCCAAAATCATTTAACTTAATTTAACGTTCAAAACGATTTAAACTCAATTATCGATTTCATTCGATATTCATTAAATTAATTTATCATTAAACAATTTCAATTAAATTTCCAATTCATTACTTCTTCTTAAGTTCATTTTCATTATCAAAGTTTACAACTTTATTTAAATTACATTTGTCAAATCCTATTCTTTAAATTACAAGTCTTTCATTTGTTTCGATAAAGCGCATTCTATTTCTTATTAAAGAAATTCATTTCATTTATTATTTATTTAGTTACAAATTTCAAACTCAATTAAAGAAACTTAGTTTCACTTATTCAATAATTCAATTTCTCTTAATAAAGATATTCAATTTAATTTAATTATAATTCGATCTCATCAAATTTTCAATAATTTCAAATCTTAATTATTAATTATTTCAAACTCATTCATTAATAATTCCAAACTTCATTATTAATAAATTCAAAACTTAATTATTAATTATTTCAAACTTCGTTATTAATAATTTCAAAACTTAATTATTAATAATTTCAAAACTTAATTATTAATAATTTCAAAAATTAATTATCAAATGATTCTAAATTTAATTATTAAACAATTAAATTTTAAACAATGTTCTTTTGTCAATTACTATGTTAATATTTTGTTTCAAATTCAAATATTCACATTTACATTCATTCGAATTTAAATTCCAATTTATTCAAAACCTTGTTATTAGTCAAATAAAACTTTATTTTATTTAAATCAAAACATTGACCAACCGGGTTTAATTTAATTTTCTATCCTAAGTCAAAGTTATTTGGGTATTTATCATTTCAACCCGATTCCATTTCAATTCAAAAATCAAAGCATACAAAAGGAACTTGCAGTGTGATAACTGGGATGGTGTCAAAGTAAATAAACAAGCAATAGCATCCATACATAACAATTCCACAATTATTCAAATAATCCCAAAATAATCGTATTAATTTACATTTGTTATGTATGCAAATTAATATAATTATTCCTAGAATCTACACTATCATTTCATGTAGATTAAAGATTATTACGTTACGGTTTTCACTTGTCATTCAAATTCCAATTTCAATTTAATACTACAACAATTTTATCCAACATACGTTCAAAGGTTCAAAGTGTAATTTATCAATTTTACGTGTCAACTAACTTACCAATTAAAATGGGTCATATTTAACTAATCAAAATTCATCATATAAAGGGGTCAAGTTTAACAATTCAAATTCGACATATAATTCGGTTTAAATTTGATGACAATCCTATATCAACTTCAACTTGCAAATTATTTTATCACTTAACAATACAATTAACATCCAATTCAACGTCATATAGCAATCATTCATCATCCAAACTTGTATAAGAATATAGTCGTGAAAATTAATTCACCTTTCGTGGGTAAAGAAGTTGACAGCGAAGCAAGAAAAGTACGAATAGAAGTCGGTATACTTCGAACAACGAACACTGCAAATATCGATAAAAGAGACGATATTAATTCAATGAACGTTTATATATAATTATAAAATTATATAACTGCGCTTACCGATAACGAAGGGAAAGAACGAAGGCTGAGAGGTTTATGCTGCTGCGCAAGAACTCAGACTGTTTCTGCAACAACAAGTAAAGAAAACTGGTTACTATCTTGGCAACCAATAGGAACGTAACTTACATTTTTTTATAACGCTGCCGAATGAACAAAAAAGCAGGCACCTCAACTTTCATGCACACGCATGAATTAAGCCATTTTCATGTTCACGCCACAACATATATCTCATCCCTCCCCACTGCATCTTCCATACTCACGCATAATTTTTTTTTCTTTCACGTGGCCAAGATAGAAATTTCCAACCAATCAATCATTGCAAACACACCCTGCACATTCTCAACATTCCATATTATCACATGACCCATTCCCTCCCCTGCATGCACATAGAAACGCACGCACTCAAACGGCAACACACACGCACGTCAACCCGAAACACACACGCACACGAACACTCGACTGGGCGAGGCTGTAGGTGATGGGCGCGGTGGCGCTCAGGGCAGCGAAGGCGGGGTGATGGACAGCGCTCAGGGCAGTGAAGGAGGCAGGATCGGTGCAGGCGGTGGGCGGTGACTGGCGTGATGAGGTGGTGCGGTGGCATGGCTGGGCGCAAGGGGTGGCGACATGAAGAAGAGGCGGACGGAGGGAGGTCGGTTTGGGTGAAAGAGTAGTGATGCGCGTGAACTAGTTTTCATATATTCTTTTACAGTTTGACAATGAAGAAAATGGAAGAGAAAGAGAAGGCATGAAGATGAAGGTACCTATAGCTTGCGAATGAATGAGGCGGAATAGGCAAAGTGTATGATCAGTGAACTAATAATAGAAAATATAAATTTTCCCCCGTTGCTTCGTATCCCACAATTTCAGTCTCGAATCCTGAAAAGTCATACCCTATTCCAATGCCAACCCTCAGCTTCCAACTACTTCTTAAATGCATCAGCTGATTTAAATTTCAAAATTCCTTTTGTAAACGGTTAAAGAATTTGGGCTGAGATTTTACTTAACCGGTCCGTCCAGAACGGTAAAATTAGCGCAACGCTTAATGTCGAACTCTGATTTGTACAGATGAATATACCATTTTGAACAGCGCGACAAGACGCTCCCAACGGTATACAGATAATTGTGGTACGATTGAATTTTAAAAATACGAATTTTATACTATCGGGAAAATGTAGGAAAAAACGCCGAAAAATAAGATTGACGAAGCTAAAGAAGTCCGAAGTTTGAAAACCGAAAAATGACGTCTTGCTCAGAAGATGATTTAGAATTTTTCTATGTAAAAATATTCGGGTTCGGAAGATAAAAATTTTCGCGTCTTAAAATGAACTGTTATACAGTAAAACGCAAACGAAATTTTCAGTGATATTTTACGACGAAACTTTACCACTATCAATAACCCACTAGGCGCATTTTATAAACAAAGTTTGGATGTTAATTGAGATCGTTTAGAAATTTCAAAATTTTATATTTAAAACGTTGGATTTTAAAATTTTAAATTGGGTCGGAAATTCAGGGTCATTACAATCTCCCCCACTCAAAGCTTTTCGTCCTCAAAAAGGAACGAGACGAGTGAATTAGAATGAAATGAGTAGAAAAGTCAAGATAGATTTCGAGAAAATTTGAATAATACCTGAAATTAGTAGTTCGTGGTTTGATTCCTGAATACTATCCTCAGTCTCCAATGTGCAATCTCGCTCATCCGCACTCCACTGTACTTTGACGAGATTTACTGACTTCCTTCTGAGTTGCTTTGTCTCACGATCAACTATCCGAAGTGGCTTTCGCTCAATAGTCAAGTCAGGCTCAATAACTATCTCTTCCAACTGAGCAGTAGGGATGGTCATAGATGGATCGTGTACAACTTTACGAAGATGTGAGATGTGGAATACGTTGTGCACACCGGTGAACTTCTCTGGTAGTGCAACTCTATATGCTAATGTTCTGACTCTTTCTGTAATCTCAAACGGACCCACAAATCTCGGAGCTAGCTTCCCTTTCCTTCCAAATCGAACAATATTCTTCAAAGGCGACACTTTCAAAAATACTTTGTCTCCTATACTGAATTCGAGATCTCTTCTCCTTCTGTCAGCATAGCTCTTCTGTCTATCATGTGCCGTCTTTATCTTCTTCCTGATTTCTTCGACTTTTTCAGAAGCTTCCATAATCATTTCTGGTCCATGCACTAGTCTATCTCCAGACTCAATCCAACAAGCTGGCGATTTGCACGGCCGTCCATATAAGGCTTTGAACGGTGCCATACCAATGCTTGCCTGGTTGATTAAAGACGATTAATTCAAATTCAAATATACTTATTCAAATTTGAAATTTAATTTCTTTACCTGGTAACTATTATTATAAGTTAATTCAACCAAGTGAAGATGGTCTTCCCAGGAACCACCAAAGTCAATAATACAAGCTCGAAGAAGGTCTTCCAAAATCTGATTCACCCTCTCAGTTTGGCCATCTGTCTGAGGATGATAAGCTGTGCTCAGATTCAGTTTGGTGCCCAAAGTATCCTGAAATGCTTTCCAGAATTTACTAGTGAAAATAGGATCTCTATCGCATACGATACTAGATGGTACACCATGAAGTTTAACAACTTCTCTCATGTATATCTCGGCCAAACTCGAAGCTGTACGAGTGGTCTTGACTGGAATAAAGTGTGCGGATTTCGTCAGTCTGTCAACAATCACCCAAATGCTTTTGTTACCTTTTCTAGTCCTTGGCAGCCCATCAATAAAGTCCATAGAAATTTGCTCCCATTTCCAACATGGAATCTCTAGAGGTTGGAGCAATCATGCTGTCTTTCTGTGATCAGCTTTAACTTGTTGGCAAGTGGTGCACCTGCTAACATAGGTAGAAATATCGCGCTTCATTCCACTCCACCAATATAGCTTCTTCATATTCTGGTACATTTTAGTGACACCGGGATGAAATGAAAGCGAAGACTTATGGTTTTCTCTCAGCACTTCCTGTCTTAGACCATCAACATTAGGAACACAAATTCGATTATCAATTCTCAAGACTCCATTACTATCAACATGTGCACCCAATTTATTATCAGCATTTTCAACTCTGCCAAGAACTATTTCTTTGATGCGATAAAGCAAAGTGTCCTCATATTGCTTGGCTATAATACGATCCATAAGAGCTGGGGAGACAAAGCCGAAATAACATCCCTTCAACAAGATTACAACATATCATAGCTTGGTTCCTGCTCAAAGCATCGGCTATGGCATTTTCTTTTCCCGGAGTTTAATTAATATCAAGATCATATGCAGCTAGAAATTCGAGCCATCGGACTTGTCTCTGATTCAAATCCTTTTGCGAGAAGATATATCTCAATGACTTATGGTCAGTGAATAACTCGAATTTGGTTCCCAATAGATAGTGCCTCCATAGCTTAAGAGCAAATACAACCGCAAGAAGCTCTAAATCGTGAGTTGCATAGTTTGCTTCATGGGTCTTTAACTGACGACCAGCATAAGCAATAACCTTTCCTTTCTGCATTAAAACTGCTCCTAATCCATCTCGACAGGCATCTGTATAGACGGTCAATCCTTCGCTACCATCAATAAATGTAAGAACCGGGGTAGAGGTCAACTTTCGCTTCATCTCATTGAAAGCTGCTTCGCACTTTTCACTCCAAATAAATTTCACATTCTTTCTGGTCAGTGCGGTAAGTGGTGCGGCAATACGAGCAAAGTTTTCTATAAATCTGCGATAATAGCCGGCCAAACCCAAGAAACTGTGGATATCTGTGGGAGTTTTGGGGGTCTCCCAATCCTGCAAATTCCAAAGATTCGAATTAAGATATTGATAAGTTGTTTTTGATAGAATTAACAAGTAAGAATAGAACTTACATTGATTACGGCGATCTTAGCTGGATCGACCGAAATCCCATTCTCCGAAACAATATGGCCAAGAAATCGAACTTCATCTTTCCAAAAGTGACATTTTGAAAACTTGGCTTTAAGCTGATGACTGCGAAGAGTTTCAAGAACAAAAGCCAAATGCGACTTATGCTCTTTCTCGTCCTTAGAGAAAACGAGAATATCATCGATAAAAACCAGAACGAACTTGTTAAGAACATCCCTGAAAACTCTATTCATCAAGTCGACGAAATAAGCTGGAGCATTAGTAAGACCGAACGGCATAACCAGCCATTCAAAGAAACCATTCTCTGTGCGGAATGCTGTCTTAGGAATACTCTCCTCAGCAATTCTGAGTTGGTGAAAGCCAGTAGCCAGATCGAGTTGAGAGAATACTTTAGCTCCATGGAGCTGGTCGAATAGATCATTGATGCAGGGCATTGGATATCTGTTCTTGTGTGTGAGCTTGTTCAGCTCTCTATAGTCCACACACATTCTGAGAGAACCATCTGATTTTGTGACGAATACCACTACAGCACCCCATTCCGAATGACTTCGCTGAATCAAGCCTTTAGCAAATAAATCTTCAATTTGAGCATTTAGTTCAGCCTTTTCTTTAGGAGCCATTCTCCGGGGAGGAAGAACTACTGGTCGGGCACCAGTAATAAGGTCTATGCGGAATTCGATTTCCCACGGAGGTGGTAGAGAATTGACTTCTCCAAATACATTAGAAAAGAATTGAACAACTGGAGTAGAGCTTAGTTCATTTGGATGGGAATCAAGTGAAAATATAAAACTCCCAGCATATTCTTGAGGTGATTTGCCTTTAAGAACCAAAGGCATACTCTTGTCATCGATAAGAGAGACTGTTCGAGCTTTGCATGAGATATTGGCTTCGAACTTCTGTAGCCAATCAATGCCTAATAGTATATCGAATGCCTCGAATCCAAGGACATAGAAATCCCAAGTGAAGCGGTGAATGCCATGCATAAGAGTGACATATTTACAAACCCTTTTAAGGTTAGCGGGCCCTCCAATAGGGTTTGATACACATAAGAAAGTAGATGAAAGGATGGGTTCCAAACCAAGTTTATTGCACTAATCAATAGATATGAAACTATGTGTTGCTCCGGTATCAAATAGAACTTTAACGGGTAAAGTATGCAACATAAAAGTACTCTGTAATGTACCTTGGTTATCAGTAGGAGCAGGTGGGGTAGGTGGATCACGGGTGGAAGAAGTCATAGCAAATACCCCGGCCGTCTTTTCCTTTTTATACATAGGACAATCCCTCTTGAAATGGCCCGGCTGTAGACATACGTGACAGAGGTCGTTCCTGGTATTCTGAAGGGGCGGAACAGCGGCACTGGCAGATGTTGGACAACTGTTGGCGTAGTGACCCCTCTGGTCGCACTTAAAACAAGTGATGGAGGATAAGTCAATGGGCTTTTTCTGAGAATAGCCAAGCCTGGATTTCTGTTGCCAATTTTTCTTCTGTTGCTCAAAATTTGGCTTTCGCTTCCCCGACTGATTAGCCTATGTCTGAGTAATTGGAGCTTTGGGGACAGATGTTCCCTTAGGCTTTCCCTCGTATCGAAGAGCAAAATCCATCAACTCAATGAAAGTTCCATGGACATGAGCGGTGAGGAGCTCGTAATACTCTGGGCGTGCGCCATGTATGAACTTCTCATTCTTAAGCAAAGGTGTGTCAATCAAGCCAGGTCCGAACTTGGAGAGTTCGTTAAACTTCCTTTCGTACTCGGAGAAAGTCATGTTGCCCTGCTTGAGATCCATAAAAGACCGATAGAGTTGGGCCTTCCCAGCAGCTGGCATCCACTGAGCCATAAAGGAATCCCTATTTACAAGCGATAAGAAGACGAGTCAAAATTTGACGAGATAAAAGAAATTTCATTTAGATGAAATTTACATAGATCACAACCTAAACTGGGCCCAAGTGATGGTTTCCTCATCAGTACGAGAAGTGACTGACTCCCACCAATCTTATGCAGCATCCTGAAGCTGCCAAGCGGCCAACTTATGCTTCTGAGCGTCTGTGATCTCCAAGCCAGTAAAGATCCTCTCCAAACTCTTAAGCCATTGCTGTGCTTTGATGATACTCTCGGAGCAAGTGAATTTGACTCCGCCAAGCTGAGTGTACTCCTTGCTAAGAGTGGAGAATCGGACTGCGGGAGCTAGGGCATGTGGACCAGGAGCATTTCCACCCCTGCCTCTAACATTTCTCCTGGTAGCCATCCTGGAATACCAAAAGTGATTTAGAATCAAAGATAGGAATTTATAGAACTTAAGGAAATTCTATTCAACGAATTCAATAAGAAAGATGAATCAAAGGATGTGGATTCTGAAATGATTCTCCTCATTCTAGGGTATGTTTACCCTATCTCTAATGAGCTTTAAACTCCACAGGCTAAGGTTATCGGGAACCAAAGATCTGATACCAACTGTAACAACCCGTATATTTGGACCATTTAAATTGACAATAATCCACACATGTCAACTTAAATAGTACAAAACATGAATCATTAATGGAGTATATGTATATAAATTAGAATCATCACAGAATCACAGAAAATATATCATAACAGAATAGTGCAGCGGAATTACAACATAGTCATGAGAGTAGTTCATGAAGCTACCCACAAATACAACAATGTCTCAAATAAAAGAAATAGAACAACATAGATGTCCAATAGTCCAAATAGAAAGAACAATACTGATAAGATAAGATAAGATAGTGATAGTCTTCGGTCTTCAGCTCCAAGTAGAACAGCAACAGCAATCCTCAGTCTGATCCGAGCATATGCACAAACAAACACTCGAATCAGGACATATATTCTTATACAGATAATATGGTTCAAGATTTAAATAACAATAACTCAAAGATGAATGGAATAAACATCTTTCAGGATTCGATAAACTATCTATACATATTAGAGTATGATAAATAGATAATGTCTAACAGTAAAGTAAAATATCAAGATAATGTTAAGGCGTCACCATTATTCCCCTTAACACATTTTATATAAGCATCATATACTATACAGCACTGTAAACTCCACCGTAAACTAGTGGGATATCAGGGAGTACTCCGTAGGTATAATACAAAACAAATTCGTAGTGGTCACGTATATGGGAATACAAGTATGACAAGGCACATGAGGCAATACCCAAGGTAGTGACACTACCGTTTGCCTGATCCGGACTGGTGAGAACGCATCGCCGCAGCGATCGCAACACCGCGAAACAACACTCCCAAATCAAGGGTGCGCACCAATCAATCACAATAGTAAATGAATAGTTTACGAAGAAGTGTGTTCACTTGAGGTAGCTAACCTCCATTGGCCCGGCACGGCTCCTGTTTTAGTCATTTCCAATTTGACACAAGTGTCAAGGCTATCCATTATCGTTCACTTTCTTCAGTCATCGCGTTCGTCAATCCAACCACTTCATTCTGGATCACACTCCACGCGTAGTTATTAAAGTGGTTTTCGGTTTAGACAGTGAGTATGTCCCTAACAGATTCTGGTTCCTTTAATAACCTTCGTAATTATAACACCAATTGGTCGTTAATATATTTCAAAACCAAATCAATTTCAATTTCAATTGGAATTCGTAAATCAACATTTCGTTAGTTTTCTAAATCAATTTTCAAAATTACATCTCATAACTTCCAATTTCATTTTAAAATTTCTATAACTCAATTTCAAAGTTTCAACTTTTAAAACAATTCAAATATTCATTGCATTTCGTATATAAGTTCATTCCAAAATCATTTAACTTAATTTAACGTTCAAAACGATTTAAACTCAATTATCGATTTCATTCGATATTCATTAAATTAATTTATCATTAAACAATTTCAATTAAATTTCCAATTCATTACTTCTTCTTAAGTTCATTTTCATTATCAAAGTTTACAACTTTATTTAAATTACATTTGTCAAATCCTATTCTTTAAATTACAAGTCTTTCATTTGTTTCGATAAAGCGCATTCTATTTCTTATTAAAGAAATTCATTTCATTTATTATTTATTTAGTTACAAATTTCAAACTCAATTAAAGAAACTTAGTTTCACTTATTTAATAATTCAATTTCTCTTAATAAAGATATTCAATTCAATTTAATTATAATTCGATCTCATCAAATTTTCAATAATTTCAAATCTTAATTATTAATTATTTCAAACTCATTCATTAATAATTCCAAACTTCATTATTAATAAATTCAAAACTTAATTATTAATTATTTCAAACATCGTTATTAATAATTTCACAACTTAACTATTAATAATTTCAAAACTTAATTATTAATAATTTCAAAACTTAATTATTAATAATTTCAAAAATTAATTATCAAATAATTCTAAATTTAATTATTAAACAATTAAATTTTAAACAATGTTCTTTTGTCAATTACTATGTTAATATTTTGTTTCAAATTCAAATATTCACATTTACATTCATTCGAATTTAAATTCCAATTTATTCAAAACCTTGTTATTAGTCAAATAAAACTTTATTTTATTTAAATCAAAACATTGACCAACCGGGTTTAATTTAATTTTCTATCCTAAGTCAAAGTTATTTGGGTATTTATCATTTCAACCCGATTCCATTTCAATTCAAAAATCAAAGCATACAAAAGGAACTTGCAGTGTGATAATTGGGATGGTGTCAAAGTAAATAAACAAGCAATAGCATCCATACATAACAATTCCACAATTATTCAAATAATCCCGAAATAATCGTATTAATTTACATTTGTTATTTATGCAAATTGATATAATTATTCCTAGAATCTACACTATCATTTCATGTAGATTAAAGATTATTACGTTACGGTTTTCACTTGTCATTCAAATTCCAATTTCAATTTAATACTACAACAATTTTATCCAACATACGTTCAAAGGTTCAAAGTGTAATTTATCAATTTTACGTGTCAACTAACTTACCAATTAAAATGGTCATATTTAACTAATCAAAATTCATCATATAAAGGGGTCAAGTTTAACAATTCAAATTCGACATATAATTCGGTTTAAATTTGATGACAATCCTATATCAACTTCAACTTGCAAATTATTTTATCACTTAACAATACAATTAACATCCAATTCAACGTCACATAGCAATCATTCATCATCCAAACTTGTATAAGAATATAGTCGTGAAAATTAATTCACCTTTCGTGCGTAAAGATGTTGACAGCGAAGCAAGAAAAGTACGAATAGAAGTCGGTACAACACGAACAACGGACACTGCAAATATCGATAAAAGAGACGATATTAATTCAATGAACGTTTATATATAATTATAAAATTATATAACTGCGCTTACCGATAACGAAGGGAAAGAACGAAGGCTGAGAGGTTTATGCTGCTGTGCAAGAACTCAGACTGTTTCTGCAACAACAAGTAAAGAAAACTGATTACTATCTTGGCAACCAATAGGAACGTAACTTACATTTTCTTATAACGCTGCCGAATGAACAAAAATGCAGGCGCCTCAACTTTCATGTACACGCATGAATTAAGCCATTTTCATGTTCACGCCACAACATATATCTCATCCCTCCCCACTGCATCTTCCATACTCACGCATAAATTTTTTTTTTCTTTCACGTGGCCAAGATAGAAATTTCCAACCAATCAATCATTGCAAACACACCCTGCACATTCTCAACATTCCATATTATCACATGACCCATTCCCTCCCCTGCATGCACATAGAAACACACGCACTCAAACGGCAACACACACGCACGCCAACCCGAAACACACACACACACGAACATTCGACTGGGCGAGGCTGTAGGTGATGGGCGCGGTGGCGCTCAGGGCAGCGAAGGCGGGGTGATGGACAGCGAAGGCGGGGTGATGGACAGCGAAGGCGGGGTGATGGACAGCGCTCAGGGCAGTGAAGGAGGTGGGATCGGTGCAGGCGGTGGGCGGTGACTGGCGTGATGAGGTGGTGTGGTGGCATGGCTGGGCGCAAGGGGTGGCGACGTGAAGAAGAGGCGGACGGAGGGAGGTCGGTTTGGGTGAAAGAGTGGTGATGCGCGTGAACTAGTTTTCATATATTCTTTTATAGTTTTATAATGAAGAAAATGGAAGAAAAAGAGAAGGCATGAAGATGAAGGTACATGTAGCTTGCGAATGAATGAGGCGGAATAGGCAAAGTGTATGATCAGTGAACTAATAATAGAAAATATAAATTTTCCCCCGTTGCTTCGTATCCCACAATTTCAGTCTCGAATCCTGAAAAGTCATACCCTATTCTAATGCCAACCCTCGGCTTCCAACTACTTCTTAAATGCATCAACTGATTTAAATTTCAAAATTCCTTTTGTAAACGGTTAAAGAATTTGGGCTGAGATTTTACTTAACCGATCCGTCCGGAACGGTAAAATTAGCGCAACGCTTAACGTCGAACTCTGATTTGTACAGATGAATATACCATTTTGAACAGCGCGACAAGATGCTCCCAACGGTATACAGATAATTGTGGTACGATTGAATTTTAAAAATACGAATTTTATACTATCGGGAAAATGCAGGAAAAAACGCCGAAAAATAAGATCGACGGAGCTAAAGAAGTCCGACTTTTGAAAAACGAAAAATGACGTCTTGCTCAGAAGATGGTTTAGAATTTTTCTATGTAAAAATATTCGGGTTCGGAAGATAAAAATTTTCGCGTCTTAAAATGAACTGTTATATAGTAAAACGCGAACGAAATTTTCAGTGATATTTTACGACGAAACTTTACCACTATCAATAACCCACTAGGCGCATTTTATAAACAAAGTTTGGATGTTAATTGAGATCATTTAGAAATTTCAAAATTTTATATTTAAAACGTTGGATTTTAAAATTTTAAATTGGGTCGGAAATTCAGGGTCGTTACAACCACCTAGATCATACGACTAGATAAGTGCAAGTCACTAAATAATTGTATAAAGGTGAGTTAAAACACAAGGAATAGATTTTATACTTTCTTTTATTAATCAAATATTCTTAGAGTTTTCAAACCCATTATCCTCATAATCAAATTCTCAATTTTCAACTCTTGAAAATTTTCAAAGTTACTCATTTAAATTTTAATTTAAGCTCATTACTCTTTACTTAGAGTAAACAAAAATTTGAGTTGTTTCACTCTTAAATTCTACCACAAATATATTACAGTTTGAAACATATTTTCCCCATACTAATCATCAACTCAATTACTTTTACAAAATAGGTAGAATTACATTTGACCATTTAGAAAACAAATCATTTTCAATTTCAGACCTGCTGTAAAGAACTCAAATTTTGACACAGCAAACAACAAAATATGAGAACTCTTATAAAATGAAAGTTATTCTACTGAGTCTAAACTTTCTAGCAATAAAAAGATCATCAAAATCAGATTCACAGTTTGAAAGTTATGCAAGATTTACTTTTAGCATAAATTTTAGAAATTTTATAATAGGATAGAAATGTCCATCCACCTTCAAACCCATTTTAGACTGAAATAAGTGCAAAATTCCAAAGTGGTAAAAATAAGATTTATAGCTAACTAAGAGCACTTTCATTTACAAAAAGATTGAACTCATTTGGAGTTATATATCTCAAGTTATCGCTGTTTTAATACAGCAATTTTCCAAATAAAATTTCGTCTTTTAAAATTAATTTAAAATTTCCAAACCATTCTAATTTAAACTACATTTTCATAACAAGCTTTTTATGCTAAATCATTTATTTCAAAATCCCTTTTTTGGAAAGCTAAGACACTCCAAAATTATAATTTACTTATATAATTATCTTTAAAAGAAACAATTCATTAATTGGAAATACTTTTATCATTTCACAAAATCAAGCTTTTCAAAGAATTAATTTTTGAAGAATCATTTTGACAGAGATAACTAATCTCTTCCATTATTAAGAGAGAATCATTCATCCAAAATCAAATTTTGGATTTATATATTAATTTTAAAATTATCCCCACAATTTAAAACGATTGAATCTCATGTCTTATTCATTTATTATATCTTGCATTTCTTAATATAGCTTTTATAATAAATGAACCATTTAAACTCATAGTTTCTCTTGTCTCAAATTAAATTTCCATCTTATTATCAACATGAAATTAACTAAGGTTGATAATTAACTCAAACTTGTTTTCAAAATAATTTTACAAATTCATACCAACAAGTTTCAATACTATCAAAGTTTAAAACAAAAGCTTGCTCAGAAATTCATGCTAAAAATATAAAATTAGCATTTTTTTTACTTTAAGATAGAATTTTAAATCTTACTTTCTATTCTTATCCAAACAACTAATTGTCAAAATAAATTTTTATAGTCACCATTTATAACTTTGTATTAAAATATCCAATTGATATTTAATTTTCTAACCATAGTATTTTCTCATCTTGAATACATCATTTTATTAATCAAAGCATCACAATATATTTTCTTCCAATTAAGACATCTCCTTAATTAGAATTATTAACTTAATTTTTATCGTGTCTGACTATCTCATCATAGTGTTTAGGAAATTCCTATCGATAACGTTGATCAAGCGCATCGACCAAAATTCTTAAAGCATTAGATGGACAATCCAACACAAAACCATTTTCTATAGGATAAACATGTCTCTTATATACTTTTGCAAAATATTCTTTGCTTACCTTAATAAACAAAATCCAATTATACTTATAAGTATTTCTTCTATTAAAGGAATTGCAATCTAAATTAATGCTTTCACTCATCATCAATGAAAACAAGGACGAACTCATCGAGATATTCCCAAAATACTTGATTCATAAGATTGATGAAGTAAGATGGAGTCTTCGTTAAACCGAATGGTATAATGTAACATTCCCCCTTTTGACCGCCTCCAGTCGGTAATTAAACCAACTCGAAACGTTCAAAAAGACGAATTGTTATTTAGTTTATAAGGTTTAAACAGAATCAGCCACAGAAACACAGATAATAACAATCAATTAAAACAAATGAGAATTTATTTCATTACTATAAATCTTTTATATACATCAGAGTTTATACAATTTTTTATACTGATACAGCGGAATATCTTAAAATACAATTTCCTTGAAATAAATGATTCTTTACTCTCTCTCTAACTTCGCTGCTCGAAAATCTTCAAGCTGTAAAAATACTCGGTCTGACCCGAGTATTATATTCAAAAGAAAATAATACACAGGTCAGTCTAATTCAAACCAGTTTATTAGTGCATAGAGGCAGTAAGAATTTAAATAGACGACAGTCACAATAATTCCCGTCTATCCAACTCTTTTAACAAAGAAATCGGATAACGAAAATTTTAACACTAAACAGTGTTAAACAATAAATCAGCAGATTTAAATCATCAACAGAGATAAATAAACAATTTATCATATCGACTAAATCAATTTAAAACAATTGAAATTGTCATTTTAAAATCATCAAAACTCGATTTCGTGGTGGCTGCAGTGCACGCACGCGTGCACTGCCTCGCCACTACAGTGCGTAGAAACTGCCAAGGTCAAACCCGAGTTTTGGACTGGATTCAACTCAAGTAAAATTTCAAAACCAACCAACAACTCAAGCTCAAAGAAAGTCCAAGTCAAATATTATCACAGTATTAAGCCCAACCCAACAGTGAACACAAAACCAAAATCCAATCATGTCTCAAAGCCCAGTGATGTGTCGAAGGCCAGTAGCAAGAATGGAAATGGGTATCAACATAAGAGCAGTTACAAATTGAACAATACTAAGCCTCATCATCAATGAAACCAGGTACAAAGTACACCTGAGGAGTCACAGTATGCTACAGGTAAACCAGAAGTGCTCGAAAATTTTAAAAACTGGAATACACAATGAACCCAAACCAAGGACAACTACAGTCTTACAGGAACCAAGGCAGAACTCCAGCTCCACTCAAAGAGTCAAAGAGTCAAAGACTCAAAACCATGCATAGTGCAGACACAATTCTGAAACAGTCGAAAGAACAAACCCATGGTACAAGTACAGCCTCAATAGTGTTGACTAGTTCAATATAACCAAGGCCAGTGGTGATATCATATATAAAGGTGAAGAATGAGTGCAACAAAACAGCTCTATCAACTGGTGTAACAAGGAACATCGACCAGGGAATACAGTGCACTAACAACTCGAAGACTGCAATAACTAAGTGATGATATGGAGTGATACAAGTAGCAATAACGAAATGTCAACCAAAGAAATGGGTCAACAAGGCAAAGCCTCAGTAAATAAACCAGAAATGACAAACTGACATGTATCAGACTATCCACCGAGGAACAAAGATGAATCAACTACAAGCCCAAGTTCATATAACCAAGTCTAACCAACCGGTGAATTGTAACGAGACAGTAGTCAAGGCCAAATTTTGACAGAGGTAAATCACAGCAGTAGCATTTTCTAGTTGAACAAAGTCAAGTCAACAGAAAATCTATCAGAGATGAAGCCGTGGAAATCAAGTTAATTGAACAAACTTTTGAGATAGTCAAAAATCAAAATCAGGAAAGTCTATGCCGTAACCATCAACAAAATCAAACGGCATCAAATCAAAACCATGGAGGTCAAGCCATCGAAATTTATAAAGTCAGAGAAAACATCAATATTGAACAAAATCGAAAGCCGAAACATAAGTATGTAATTCGAAAACAAACGAACCCAAAAATCATCATCACAGCCAAACCGATTTAACAAATCAAAGTGGAGCGGGGCCAACCAGTACATCACAAGTTCGAAACCATTTTACGAAGTAAATTAGAACGAAAACAAACTTTCCAGAGGCAGTTAGATAGACCTCAAGCCAACAAATAAATCAGACAACGAGCAAAGTAAATCAACAACTCAAACAATTTAACACACGAAATCACTGGATTTGAAGTAGATGTGAGTAATGAATTTACTCACCTTTAAATCGGAAATGGTCGCGAAGCGGTTGCGAACGGAGGATGGAAGATGAACGAAGATTGATCGCCCCCCATGTTTCCCTTTCTCGAAGCCCTAATTTTCAAATCGAAGAAACCAGAGAATCGGAGCCGCCTCTTTTTCGAAGACGATCCAACGAAAACAAAATCGCCGCCATTTTTTTTCGTCGCTTATTTTTGTTTTAGGGTTTGGGATGAGAATGAACTTGGAGGGGATGTCGTATTTTAGCAGAGAAGATATTGTGGGTCGGTATGGGTTAGTATGGGCTGGTGATATAGGGTATGGTATTATTTTATATTTATTTTTTTTATCTTTTATTTTTGTTTTCATTTAAAAACTGATTTATTTTGTAAAGATATTTTCTTTAATTTGTTTTGTTTAAATCTTGTTGCTAAAATTTTAAACTATGTGTATTTATTCATTCGTACGAAAAAATTTAAATAAAAGAATTTGAATCGATTACAATTTCCAAATTCAAACAGAAATTAACGATCGATATTAAATCATTAATTTACGAAGATTTTATCGTTATAAAATTTTCCAACAATAAACAACAAATTATCTGTCAACTTTAATCGTTTATCGATGATTATAATTCGGGCAAAAATCCAGGTTGTTACAGGAATTCAATTTGAATTCAATTAAATTTTATACGCGTTTATATGTCGTATGTTCATAAAACAATTCCGATAAATACGAAATTGAAATCCAGTAATAATTCAATATTACGGACCCAATGAAACTGGTTTCGTCAAATTCCGAGATTGTGCCTCGGAATACTATTTTTAAATTCAATTTAAACGATAAAATTTCAAAACTGCACAAATCGCTTTCAAATTCAATTCTGAAGCTTCAATTATCTTCAGTATTATCAATATGAATTTTCTAAGCCTTTAAATTATTTTTAACCGGCTTAAAATTGAAGATTCAAATTTTATTCAACTTTCAATAGATTAAATTCAAAAATTTAATCGCTAATCATTCTGATAATTTGAAATTCAAGTCAAATCATCATTCAAATATTTAAAATTAATTAAATATTCTCAAATTAAATTGTTCAAAATTCAGGGTCGTTACAAACTCCCCTCCTTAAAAACTTTTCGTCCACGAAAAGGAAAGGTTGTTAAAATTTCATCGATATTTATACCTTACTCAATTTTTACTAAGCTTGAAGCTTATTACAAATAAATGAATATAGGATTCATTCCATTTGTTTAATCTCACTAGTTTTGTTTATCTTCTCTTTTATTCAATGATTTCTACAATCATTGATTTCTAAAATCAAAATGCAAAAGTCTTTTATCAACATTTTCGATTTACAACTCAGATTCAAACTTAAAATTCTTCACGTTAGAGATTTATACAATATATCTCTTCCAAAGCTGTGGACTTTCAAAACATTACAAAGATCCTCTTCCTTAGTTCATTAAGTAGAATTATGAAATTTTAATTTCAAATTATTGATTCACTATTTACAGTTTGAAAATACTTGCTAACTCGAAATTTAACAAGTCCATCTTCGTTCTCACAGACATTAGACATACGCTGGCCAGGCGCAGGTCTAAAAATCTCCAAGTACTAAACATACTTGCTTCAATTTCCAGTGAAAATACTTTTAAAAATTCTTTTAAAAAAAATGGATATGGAAAGCACGTTCCCCCATGGATTACAGTTCCACCCGGCGGTTACGCTACTATCCCAGTAGAGTCGCTTGTGGCTGTAGATTTCTCATCTCTTAAATTTCGCCATGGTTGTCGCCATAGATTGCAGTACACACGGCGGTTACGCTACTATCCCAGTAGAATCGCTCGTGTCTGTAGGCATCACGCCCCTCAAATTTCGCCTGGCATTAGATTGCAGTTTACTCGGCGGTTACGCCACTATCCCAGTGGAATCGCTTGTAACTGTGGGCATCTCGCCCCTCAAATTACGCTAATCATCAATCAAATCTAATCTCATCGCGATGAACTATCGCGAAGGATTTCCGATTCAAATAGTCACTCTGACTAAAATTCTACGTAGCTACGAATTTCAAATGGACACTCATCGAGAGTTCCAGTACCTTCTCTAATAATAAATGGAAGGTACTTTTCCACATCCTCGGTTTAGAAAACATAATATCATATATGTAGTACTTTCATTTCACATTTCGTACATATAACATCTATGTAAACATACATAAGATTTCCATAACAATGTCTTTCTAAACTAACGGTTTCAAATTTACCGCATTCATATATATAAGTTCTAAAAACTTACATATCCATATTCATAACAAAATAGAGGATTTCAAAATTTTCCTCTAAGTCGATTTGGAAATTCTAAGGTTATCTCAAACCTAATTCATATTCATAACTCCTTTTATTATCGACTTTCACATTCAATTTGGATTACATATCACATCGTCAATTCTCAACACAGAATTGATGTCTATCGATATATAACCTCTGAGCTCGTACGTCTCAGAGAAGGGTGTTAAGCTAAGAGAATAAATTCTCCGCCACCAACAGATATATATTTAATAGAGATCAATTGCTATGTCATCAATTCACAATGTTAGACATACAATCCAAATCATCATCTGAAATTCAAAGCTCAACTTATATTGTCTTTGATGTCGAAGTTAAACTCAATTTTAACTTAACGATTCAATCTTTTTGAAAAATTTCAAATTGAACTAATTGTTCAAATTCTCATTTAACTTTTCAACTTCGACTTCAAAAATGAATTTCAAATCATTTATTCCTTACGGAATGTATTCACAACATTTCATATTGGGAAAAAACATTTCCATACTTATTTAAAAATAAGTAATTCACAAATCCATTTATTTTCAACATTTGAAAATATTCGATATACTTTAATCAAAATTAAGTATATATTTCATCATTTAAGGAAATCATTCTTCTTCACATATTCATTTGAGTCAAAACGAATGTTACGTAAAACATCGTTACGACAACTCAAAATCACTAGTATAGGGATTCGAAATTTAGATAGATGTATAAATCCCAATACTGTACAAAACATTTCCTTTCGGAAATCATTTACTATAACAATAGTGTTATAGTCCATCATTTCCTTTTATTCGAAAACGACTATTTCAACAATGAATGTTGAAATCTATGGTTTCGATATTCAATGCCTTTTAAAACATCTTTTTAAAACAATTACTTTGTTTTAAAATATCACTTTCCCAAAACATTTGTCCATTTTATTCAATAATATATTCACGGTCCAAAATTTGTGAATATACATCTTTTAACAAACTATACAGAATTTTACTTATCAAAATAAGTCAGTTTCGAATTTATAAACAACGTTTATAAATTCTATTCTTATTCATAAAGACTTCAATTCATAAAAATTACTTCATTAATCATTCCTTTATAGCTCAGTTTTATATTAGAATTTTAAATTACAAGTAAATTACTTATAAATTCTTTTATCTTCCAACTCCGATTCATTTTATAACTTCACATTATCAATTCTGTAATTTCCATTCACTTATGAAATCCATTAAATATTTCACTTTTAACACTTATACAAATCATTTATTTTATCAACACTTTCAAATCTTCAATTTAAGCCGTTTATAATAATTCAAAATTCCAATTTAAACTATTATATAAATTTATCAATTTTCCATTTCCAAGATAATCAACTAGTTCTTTAATAAATCATTCATCGACTTGGTTTTCAATCTAATCGCATTTGATTCATTCACATTGGATTTTACTAACATTCATTCATATTCAATTTGTTCACATTCACTAATTTATATTCAAGTCAGTTTGCTTCAATTCAAATCAAATTTGGTTCTCTTTAAATTTACTTATCTTTCAATTTGAATTCAATTTACATAGTTTTCAATTTCCATTAATACAATTTCATTAACACTTAACGAATTTCCTAAACAATCAACTAACAACCAATGCACATTCAATTTAACCAAATTTATTTACTTTGCTTACATTCAATTTGGTTCAACACACTTAATTTCAATTGGTTTATATTCTAATTCTGATCGACTTTTTATACCCACCATATTCACTATTCACTTTTACAGTTAAAGTTGAATTTCCTTTATATCCTCAAATTCATATTCATTACATCACTTTATCCATTCATTTTTATATCAAATTAAATTTGATTCACTATTACTTAAGCCATGTTTCATTTATCTTCACTTACATTTATTTTAACTTAACTTAGATTTTCTTTCAAAAATCATTTTATTTAACTTTTGCTAAAGTCAAATTCATATCACATTTCAAAATTCAGATTTTGTTTTACTTAACAAAACTGTTCAACATTTAACAACTGGTTTTACTTAATTTTCTCATTTTATAAGTTAAACAACTTATTAATTTAAACTTCCCAATTCATATCATATAATCACTTATCTTTCATGTTTAAATTTCCATCTCAATAATTTATCAAATCAAATTCAATTTATTTAACTTTCTTTAGTTAAATTTCAAATCCATATATTTATTGATACTAATTCAATTCAATTTAACTTTTCTTAAGTTAAAAATCTTCATTTTCAAAAACAATTTTATACTTCTTTAGATTTGAAAAAACGTTTCCTTTTTAAAGTGTTTCTAGTAACTATTCATATTAAACATCATAAACTAAGCTTTGTGTAAACCAAAGCTCTGATACCACTCTGTAACATTCCCCCTTTTGACCGCCTCCAGTCGGTAATTAACCCAACTCGAAACGTTCAAAAAGACGAATTGTTATTTAGTTTATAAGGTTTAAACAGAATCAGCCACAGAAACACAGATAATAACAATCAATTAAAACAAATGAGAATTTATTTCATTACTATAAATCTTTTATATACATCAGAGTTTATACAATTTTTTATACTGATACAGCGGAATATCTTAAAATACAATTTCCTTGAAATAAATGATTCTTTACTCTCTCTCTAACTTCGCTGCTCGAAAATCTTCAAGCTGTAAAAATACTCGGTCTGACCCGAGTATTATATTCAAAAGAAAATAATACACAGGTCGGTCTAATTCAAACAAGTTTATTAGTGCATAGAGGCAGTAATAATTTAAATAGACGACAGTCATAATAATTCCCGTCTATCCAACTCTTTTAACAAAGAAATCGGATAACGAAAATTTTAACACTAAACAGTGTTAAACAATAAATCAGCAGATTTAAATCATCAACAGAGATAAATAAACAATTTATCATATCGACTAAATCAATTTAAAACAATTGAAATTGTCATTTTAAAATCATCAAAACTCGATTTCGTGGTGGCTGCAGTGCACGCACGCGTGCACTGCCTCGCCACTACAGTGCGTAGAAACTGCCAAGGTCAAACCCGAGTTTTGGACTGGATTCAACTCAAGTAAAATTTCAAAACCAACCAACAACTCAAGCTCAAAGAAAGTCCAAGTCAAATATTATCACAGTATTAAGCCCAACCCAACAGTGAACACAAAACCAAAATCCAATCATGTCTCAAAGCCCAGTGATGTGTCGAAGGCCAGTAGCAAGAATGGAAATGGGTATCAACATAAGAGCAGTTACAAATCGAACAATACTAAGCCTCATCATCAATGAAACCAGGTACAAAGTACACCTGAGGAGTCATAGTATGCTACAGGTAAACCAGAAGTGCTCGAAAATTTTACAAACTGGAATACACAATGAACCCAAACCAAGGACAACTACAGTCTTACAGGAACCAAGGCAGAACTCCAGCTCCACTCAAAGAGTCAAAGAGTCAAAGACTCAAAACCATGCATAGTGCAGACACAATTCTGAAACAGTCGAAAGAACAAACCCATGGTACAAGTACAGCCTCAATAGTGTTGACTAGTTCAATATAACCAAGGCCAGTGGTGATATCATATACAAAGGTGAAGAATGAGTGCAACAAAACAGCTCTATCAACTGGTGTAACAAGGAACATCGACCAGGGAATACAGTGCACTAACAACTCGAAGACTGCAATAACTAAGTGATGATATGGAGTGATACAAGTAGCAATAACGAAATGTCAACCAAAGAAATGGGTCAACAAGGCAAAGCCTTAGTAAATAAACCAGAAATGACAAACTGACATGTATCAGACTATCCACCAAGGAACAAAGATGAATCAACTACAAGCCCAAGTTCATATAACCAAGTCTAACCAACCGGTGAATTGTAACGAGACAGTAGTCAAGGCCAAATTTTGACAGAGGTAAATCACAGCAGTAGCATTTTCTAGTTGAACAAAGTCAAGTCAACAGAAAATCTATCAGAGATGAAGCCGTGGAAATCAAGTTAATTGAACAAACTTTTGAGATAGTCAAAAATCAAAATCAGGAAAGTCTATGCCGTAACCATCAACAAAATCAAACGGCATCAAATCAAAACCATGGAGGTCAAGCCATCGAAATTTATAAAGTCAGAGAAAACATCAATATTGAACAAAATCGAAAGCCGAAACATAAGTATGTAATTCGAAAACAAACGAACCCAAAAATCATCATCACAGCCAAACCGATTTAACAAATCAAAGTGGAGCGGGGCCAACCAGTACATCACAAGTTCGAAACCATTTTACGAAGTAAATTAGAACGAAAACAAACTTTCCAGAGGCAGTTAGATAGACCTCAAGCCAACAAATAAATCAGACAACGAGCAAAGTAAATCAACAACTCAAACAATTTAACACACGAAATCACTGGATTTGAAGTAGATGTGAGTAATGAATTTACTCACCTTTAAATTGGAAATGGTCGCGAAGCGGTTGCGAATGGAGGATGGAAGATGAACGAAGATTGATCGCCCCCCCTGTTTCCCTTTCTCGAAGCCCTAATTTTCAAATCGAAGAAACCAGAGAATCGGAGCCCCCTCTTTTTCGAAGACGATCCAACGAAAACAAAATCGCCGCCATTTTTTTTCGTCGCTTATTTTTGTTTTAGGGTTTTGGATGAGAATGAACTTGGAGGGGATGTCGTATTTTAGCAGAGAAGATATTGTGGGTCGGTATGGGTTAGTATGGGCTGGTGATATAGGGTATGGTATTATTTTATATTTATTTTTTTTATCTTTTATTTTTGTTTTCATTTAAAAACTGATTTATTTTGTAAAGATATTTTCTTTAATTTGTTTTGTTTAAATCTTGTTGCTAAAATTTTAAACTATGTGTATTTATTCATTCGTACGAAAAAATTTAAATAAAAGAATTTCAATCGATTACAATTTCCAAATTCAAACAGAAATTAACGATCGATATTAAATCGTTAATTTACGAAGATTTTATCTTTATAAAATTTTCCAACAATAAACAACAAATTATCTGTCAACTTTAATCGTTTATCGATGATTATAATTCGGGCAAAAATCCAGGTTGTTACAGGAATTCAATTTGAATTCAATTAAATTTTATACGCGTTTATACGTCGTATGTTCATAAAACAATTTCGATAAATACGAAATTGAAATCCAGTAATAATTCAATATTACGGACCCAATGAAACTGGTTTCGTCAAATTCCGAGATTGTGCCTCGGAATACTATTTTTAAATTCAATTTAAACGATAAAATTTCAAAACTGCACAAATCGCTTTCAAATTCAATTCTGAAGCTTCAATTATCTTCAGTATTATCAATATGAATTTTCTAAGCCTTTAAATTATTTTTAACCGGCTTAAAATTGAAGATTCAAATTTTATTCAACTTTCAATAGATTAAATTCAAAAATTTAATCGCTAATCATTCTGATAATTTGAAATTCAAGTCAAATCATCATTCAAATATTTAAAATTAATTAAATATTCTCAAATTAAATTGTTCAAAATTCAGGGTCGTTACATATAACGAGCCACACATAAGACTCATAACGAGTGCGGAATGCGGTAAGAGAAACACTATCCTCCGCAACTCGTAGTTGATGAAAACCGGTGCAAGGTCAAGCAGAGAAAAGACCCTAGCACCACTCACTTGATCGAACATCTCATCGATCTTAGGCAATGGATACTCATTCTAATGGTTAACTCATTAATCTTTCAGTAATCGATGTGAATCCTAAGAGTATCATTAGATTCCCTAACAAAGACAACCATGACACCCCACGCTGAAAACTGGACTAAACTAATTGCTTGGATTCAAGCTTCAGCAATTGCTTTAGAGTTCCTCATTTTCTTTAGTGGACATCCTTGTGGGAGGATGACTCATAGACTAAGAACCAGGAATGAGGTCAATACAAAACTCAATTGCCCGCTTGGGTGGCAAACCCGTAACAGACTATAATATATCAATCAAAGTCTCAAATAACTGGAATTCGAGATACATCATCATCTCGAGACTTAAGTGCAAGTAAAGATACTTCAAAATCTCTATCCACATTCCAAAGTAGAAGAGATAACAGATCAACCAAATTAGGATGCCTAGAATATAGGATCCTTTTAGAACGTAGGATTTGGGCTTGATATTATGCAAGTCACTCCATTCCCAAAATCATATCAAATCCAAGATAATGATTAACGTGCAGATTTGGACCAAAAGAAAAACTACAAAGAACAATCTCAGCATTCTCACAAAATATGCTAAGTGTTGTGGATCCCCTCAATAGGATTCATTATCCTCAAAGAAGTAACAAGACAATAAACTTCCAATGATATAACTTCAACAAGCTTCTTCGATACGAATGAGTGTCAAACACCTATATCGAAGAGAACTAGAATAAAACATTCACGCTAAGGATTATTCATAGTGTAAGATATCATTAATTCAATTATGGAATACTATGGAATAAAAATGCATTCCTAGACGTATTCCCAACTTACATCTACCCTAAAGGACACAAAAAGGTTAAGGGTACGGTGACTAAGGAATATGTAGCACTAATATTGTACTTAGATGTACCGTAATATATTTTATGTTCTATGTTTATAATATTTTGTTCTGAACTCAGCTCTGATACCAAGCTGTGATGCCCTACCTCGAGTCCCACACTAACAAAGAGTATTACTAGGTAATACTATATGCTAGTGCAGAGAATAGAGCTGTTTAGGAGTGACCATCCATAGCTTTGTCTTAAACATGTATTGAATATGTCGATTGGATGCTATAAATTTTTTTCCATTTATCTTTCTCAAGTGGGTCGACATACTCAATATATGCTTAATACAAAACTACGGTGGCTAATGGATTTATCATAACAAAATATAACAACAAATGCAATATATCATAGAACAATAGTCAAACATATATATATATATATATATATATAGACACACACACACACACATATACACAGATACATCATAATACAATACAATGTGATACAACACTAGTGGTACATAAACCCTAATATATACATCGAGTCAAATGAATAAGTACAAATCAAAGTTTACAAAATGACCACAAGACTACACAAAAGATAAATAGCACATAATCCAATGTGAAAGAATCATAGAAGGAATCAACAGCAAGTCTGAAATAACTCGGTCTGACCCGAGTATATAAAAATACACGAGTCAGTCTAGCTTAAATAAACTAATTAGCATATGATAGATGAAATGATAGGATAAAGGGAATATTCCTTCTCAAAAGAGAAGAAGTAACATAAATATATGTCAACTATCACATAAGAGATAATTTCACTCAAATACTCCTTTAGAAGTTTCTCGAAAGAGGCAAATTCAACAACAATATCAAATAATCACAAATATTTGCCTCATTTGATCGGCATGTACAAAATACAATATAATGGTTTTCATTAACCATAACTCCTAAATAGGAGATCACAAGTCTCAAAATCCGCCAAAGAATGGCAATCTCAAATAATTCCTAAAATAGGAAATTACAAATCTTAGAAATACGCCAAAAGATGGCAATCCCAAATAACTCAAGGAACTTAGTTAGGAGTTCAAAACTAAGAAATTAAATCACCATATACGTATAAATTCTCATATAGAAATGGTGAAATCATAAGTAAAACTCATAAATCTGAAAATTTCCCGGACTGGATCCAAATCCCCGATTGCAAGCCGAAGCTATGCTGCACGTGGTAACCTCGTGTCCAATACTAATATATGTATAGGTACCCATCACGTGGTGACCGAAGTCACAAATGCCTCGTGGTGACCGAAGTTACAAATGCGTCATGGTGACCGAAGTCACAAATTCCTCACGGTGACCAAAGTCACAAATACCTTATGGTGACCTAGGTCACAAATTCCTCATGATGACTCGAAGGTCTAGTACTGACAATAACTCGTGAATGTGTCACAAACTCTTAGATATGAACCCGAAAATTGTTTGCAGTGCGTCCCATACCACACGTTCTCACTTAATGGTATACTAATTGATAGTCAATGGCATACTAGAAAACAAAATCATTTAAATCACAAATCTTAGAAATCTCATAACTCGTGGAACTCAATTAAGAGTTCAAAACTAAGAAAGCTCATAACTCGTGGAACTCAATTAAGAGTTCGAAACTCAAAAAGCTGATAACTCGTGGAACTCAATTAAGAGTTCAAAACCCTATAATGTAATCACCATGTAGTAAACAATATGATAGCGCTCAAGCTATATAAATATCCCCACCGGGGCAACCATGGTGAAAACATTCACAAACTATCTAAATTTTAGAAATCAATGTAAAAAAAATGTAGAAAAGAAACAATGTAAAGAATAGGACTCAACAGTCCATGTACTAGCATTAATAATCCAAAGATCCATAACTTCAAACGAACAAGTCCGGAATTAATCGAAAAAGTAACACATGTGTCCCATACCACATGTTTTACTAAATCGTTTAATTCGCTTTCTCATACGTTCGAATAGTGCAAAAATAGTGTATTTTATATAGAAAATAATTTGTTTTGAGGAAACTAGTTTTAAACAATTTTTGAAAACGTTTTGCAAAATCTTGGCTTTGAAATTCTCTTTACTATAGAGATTATAAATTTTGAATAGATTTAAAAATAATTTATAAATATTGTAAAATATTTATTTCAAAAGCCATTTTAATTATAAAAATCATTTCAAAAATCATTTAGAAAACCCGTGCTCGAAAACACAAAAATCGTCAAAAACGCTGAAAATCAGCATGTGAAGCCATCTCAAAAACTCGTCAATCCGGAATACGGATCAACCGAAAATATTGGCTTACCTATTGATAGGTTGAAGCCCTTCAAAACATCTTAAAATATCACTAAAAAGTGGTTACAAAATTCATTAGAGCAAGCAGATAAATCAAAAACATTGTAGAAGGCAAAAAGTGGGAGGCTGGAAAAATGCTACAGCTTAGGTCGACCTACAGGTAGACCTCTAATCTACTTTGGTCAACCCCTGTAGTATGTTGGTTGACCTTTGTGGCATGATTCCAACAGGCAGTTCTGCCTTGCTCGATTCAATCTTTGAAAAATCGCTTGAAGCGGTTTCAGGTAGAATTAAAATATGAAATTTGACATGCATAAACAACAAAATACAGACAATGATCTGGAAAAGGTTTCGCTCAATTTCGGTATAAAATCAAAGAGTTATGGGTTCTCAAAGTTGAACTCAGACACAGATTTCACTGTAAATGTGACGCCCCACCTCTATACTCACACTAGCCAAGGACACTACTGGGTAATGTCGTCGACTAGCACAAAGAATAAGGCTGTTGAGGAGCGATCATCTGTGTAATTGCTTTGTGCGAGTACCGATATGTCAGATAGTAGGCCATGCATTTCATTTCGAGATGAAATCCAACATATCAAATACAAACTCAAAGCTATTACACAATGGCTTTGTGTCCTTCGAAAACAAATATAGAAATAAGCATAACACAAATCAGTCACAGATATTCACATCACTAAGGCGGAAACATATATGAATATAACACATAGAAGTGTACACCAAAGTAGTGGTCATACAAGATCCACTACATCACAAAAGAATAGGTACAAGTGCTAGACAAAAGAATATGTATACATCAAGGAGTCTCTATCTCGAATGTATAACAACAAAAACTACTAAGCTAAAGTAGTTAGCCAAAAGCCAAATGACGATCCAGATAAGAAGTCAAGTAGTAGCATCTGAAACACCTCGGTCTGACTCGAGTATTATTTAAGAAGAAAAATAATAAACGGATCAATCTAGCTATAAATATCATATTAAACGAGATAGGATAAGAGATATAACGAAAACATATGATAACAATAATGTCACACCATGACAAGTATACATTCAATAACAATAAAAATCATACAATATCTCAATTCTACTCAAACACCAAAAAGAATGTCATATTCTTTAACTTATTCACCAAACCAAAAATATTGATAAAGCTTATCAATGCAAACAATGAAAATTGGTTAAACGTAAATTCTAGAAATCCAGAAAACACAAAGGGGGAGGCATATCACAAACGGGAGCATGAAAACTCACCAACACATGTATCACAAACGGAAAGCTATTCCATGGTCGCTAACCATCAAGTTTTAGACGAGGCTCCACAAAGGGCCTGAAGCCCATGGGTCGCTACCCCACCAATTTGAACCGACGCTCCACAAACGGGGTTTTTTAGTCCCCCACACAAACAAAGAGACATCGCACATTGCTAGTCTAAATCACAAAATGATCATCAATGATCGACAAGTGTAAATTACACTAAGCTAGTAAATAAATGAGTTTAGCTTCATGTCCCATAACCACTAGCTTAACTTAAATATTTACGAAAAAATTGTAGATTTTCCACTCGAAAATTGTCATGAGAGTTCAACTGAACAAGTCCAAGAATTAACCGATGAAGTAAACGCTAGCGTTTCATACCACTTGTTTTGCTGAGCCGTTTAATTAGATTTCTCATACAAATGAGGTAAAGGTTTGTATATACTAATAGATTGGAAAACGGTTTTAAAAGCGAGCTTTATATTTAAAATTGTGTCGAAATCGTTTTAATGAAAGAGTTTTAGTATTTACTACTAGTATTGAAACCTTTGTATTTTAAAGTGACCAATCACAAAATGATTGTAAAAACAATCAATCACCAAAAATTCACATACGACAATGTGAATTAAATCCATAAAAATCGTTACCAAATCCATCAAATGGATATTCCAAAAAATCCAAAGATAGAAGTCATCAAAGTCAATAATAAGTGATAACAACTAACTAGATCAACAAAATCGATTAAAATTAGAAATCCACTCAAAAAAATAGACAAATAGTCAAAATGCACAGTTCCAGACGTCTGGGGGTTCATCCAGACGTTTGGATTTAGGTTTTGGAAATTTTCCAGAAAACCCCCAAACGTTTGAAATTTCAAAACAGACGTCTGTGCCCCAACCAGACGTCTGAACCTATAAATATGACGTCTGGAATTTGTCTCTGCCATTTTATTTTCTACGTTCTTATATTTTTTCTCCAGGGACCATAACCAGACGTTTGGACTTGATAACCAAACGTCAGGTCACCTGGTCTGGGAAATTTTTTGCCAAGGCCATGATGGCCAAAACGATTCGGGAGTGATCGGACGAGCAACGAAGACTAGGGATTTATGCCAAGCGACAACCCAGCCTTATAGGCTCTTCGATACACCCCAAATAACATGTCCAAACATCCATAGTAGGATTTTCATAAAATTGGACTTCAAAAACCAAAAATTGGAAAATTCACCAAATTAATTCAAATCAAAAGCAAATGAACATGAATAAATGTTAGGAATTCATACCTAACAACAATGAAAGTTATAGACGTAGATGTGAGTTCAAAAACTCACCTTTAAACCCAAAAACAACTGATGAGAAGTTTTAAAACAAGGCAAGACCAATTCCTCTTCAATACACCTCTAGATTCTTCAATCTATTATCAAAGGTGAAGTTTTTCCTAAGTTAGGTTACAGGAATTTCTGAAAATTGAAGAGAGATTGAGATGGAGAAGATGAAGAGGATGCTTACCTCAGCTTCTCTTTGATTTTAGAGCAAGAACTTGAATTTCCTAATAAAACTAGGGTTTAGGAATTTTAATTTCCAATCTTTTCCCCCATTTTTCTCTTGAGCTTGAGTGTTAGGAAATGTGAATGAAATGAATGAAGAGTAGGGAAGTTAGGGTATTAAGTTGGGTTAGTGGGCTGAAACCCAAACCCAAAGCCCAAAATAGAAAAATAGCAAAATTCTACTCAACTCCAATCATATCGATGTTTATACTCAAAAAAGTTGTAAACGCCATTTTGGACTCATTGGAAGTGGTTTCGAGTCCCAATTCAACTGTTTACAAAAAATAACATTTCGGACTTTAATCCGATTAACGATGCTATATTTAAATAAAAAATTTAAATATACAATCGTAAAATATGCGGGTTGTTACAAACTTCCCTCCTTAAAGAAATTGCGTCCTCGCAATACTTAAAAAAAAATAAAGAGTAACAACCACTCTAAGGCATAACAACACAAAAGAAGAAATTTTGAAATGAGAAGTTCACTTTAATGAGCAGAGAGAGTAAGTCCAGATGTGTTCGCTCGATGAATTCTCTAGATTCCCAAGAGCAATCCTTAGGATTTGCGGACCATTGAACTTTCACAAGAGGAACATCTTTATTGCGAAGGCGTTTAACCTCCGTAGCAATGACACAAATAGGATGTTGCTTATAAGTCAAATTAGGTGAAACTTCAATTTCTTCAATTACACCGGGCTCAGGAATAGAATCGGAATCCCTAAGGCATTTCCGTAGTTGAGAGATGTGGAATACGTCATGAATAACAGAAAACTGAGCCAGTAATAAAAGGCGATAAGCCACGGAACCAATGCGTTCGGTGATGGGAAAAGGGCCAATATATCGAGGTGCTAATTTTCCCGATCGACTGAAACGCACAATACCCTTCATAGGTGAAACACGAATGAACACCAAATCTCCCACAGAAAATTCTAATTTCCTTCTTCGGTTATCGGCATAGGATTTTTGTCTACTTTGAGCTTCTTTCATCCTATGACGAATAAGGTCAATCTTTTCTGTGGAATCATGAATAAAATCATGACCTAAAACCAGCTTCTCACCAGCTTCAAGCCAACATGAAGTAGATCGGCATGGCCTCCCATAGAGTGCCTCAAAAGGTGCCATACCAATACTAGATTGGAAGCTATTATTATAAGAAAACTCAACAAGGGAAATATGATCTTCCCAACTTCCACCAAAATCAAGAACACATGCACGAAGGAGATCTTCAAGAGTTTGATTCACACGCTCAGTTTGTCCATCGGACTAAGGATGGCAAGCGGTGCTAAAATTAAGCTTCGTTCCCAAAGCTTTTTGAAGACCTTTCCAAAATCCACTAGTAAACAATGGATCATGATCGCTAACATTAGAAGTAGAGACTCCATGCAACATAGAGTTTGGCCAAAAGAGGTACGGTCCGATTGGACCGAATGAGAATAAAATGGGCGGATTTTGTAAGTCTATCGACAATCACCCATAAACTGTCATGACCCGAATGAGAACGGGGAAGCCCGTCAATAAAGTCCATGGAAATTTGATCCCACTTCCAAACTGGAATGTCCAAAGGTTGCAATAACCCACCCGGCCTTTGATGTTCGGCCTTTACGAGTTGGCAAGTCATGCAACGCTTAATAAAGTTAGCAATATCAGATTTCATTCCATCCCAATAATAAAGTCGCTTCATATCCGCATACATTTTACTACTACCGGGATGAATAGTAAATTTAGAATGATGAGAATCTTCTAAAATGTCATTACGAAGATCACAAATGTTTGGCACAATAAGTCTACCAAACTTTCGAATACCGCCACGAGCATCAATATCAAAGTCTTTCAAACCTTCAATATCAATTTTATCCCTACAACTTTGGCTAAGAAGAGCCAATTCGGGATCATGCCTTTGAGCTTCAAGTATGCGGTCTAAAAGAGAAGGATGAGCCTCAAGGCTACATAAAACAAGAGATTAACACGAATTGGATTCACGATCTCGAATCTCACAAGTGGATAAAGTCTCGAGATCATTCTATTCGGATATCATCATTGAAACAACCGCTTGTTGCTTACGAGCTATAATATCTTAATAATCTAGTTTTGGTTTAGAAATTCAAAGTTTATAATTTTAAACGACATATTTATTCTAAAATTTGAATTATATGCTATAAAGACGGTGTATATATTACAGGAACACACAAAAAAAAACTTATAAATTAGACAACATTTTGTAAAATAAAACACATATGAACATATATTAAAATTATATATATTAGGCCTGAATAAAATCTAATTTTTTAATCCATAAACATATGTATAGATGTAAATCAATTTTAAGATTTTTAAAATATGTTTGATTTTATATACACATATGTAGAAGTTTTAAAATTATTTACTATAATAAAATTGTTTAGAACAAAAATTACAATTCATTCAAATAAACTATTATAGCCAAGACATGTATACATATTGTAATAATATTATATTGTTTTTAATCCAAATCAATTTAAATATGAAAACATGCGTACATATCAGATCTGATAATATCGGCATATATAAATTTATTCTAATGCATATGAGATCTAATCTACATTTGTATAACAATGTATGTAAACTAAATTGAGATTTAAAAATTACCAAAATAATTTATGATTTGTATGAATAGAATCCTCTCGAGTTTTATTTCTTCATATTTTTTTTAGCCATCATTATTAATGTTGTAATTTAATTTTCTCAAAAAGTGTAACAACCCGGATATTTTAACGGTTTTAATTAATTTAATTAACTGAATTTGTGTGAAACGGTAAACGATAAAATTTTGAAACTAAAATTTTATATTTGAAATGCGTCTAGTTAAATATAGCAACTGGTAAATTTTCATCCAAAAATATGGAAGTTTATTTTATTGTGTAATTTATTTTAATTTAAATCAGTTAGTAATCGATGAAAATAAAACATTTTCGAAACCTAAATATTTTTACATAGAAAAATTCTAAATCATCTTCTGAGCAAGACGTCATTTTTCGTTTTTCCAAATTCGGACTTCTTTTGCTCCGTCGATCTTATTTTTCTGCGTTTTTGCTGCAATTTCTGCTAGTAGAAAATTCGAATTTTTATAATTCAATCATACCACTGATATCCATATACCGTTTTGATCGTCTCATCGTGCTGATCTCTATGGTATATTCGATGGTCAAATTCGGAGTCCGTTGTACGTTCCACTTTGCGTAACGCCTCCTGTATCGGTACACGTTTCGTGTCTTTTTATTCTGGTGGCTACTCAAATTCCCACCGTGTATTAACCCAATGGTCAATTGCTGTTATCATTTCATAAATTCTAGTGGCTTTTATCTGTAACAACCCGCATATTTGACGATTATGTATTTGAATATCTTATTTAAATATTTAATCGTTAATCAGATCTTAGTCTGAAAAGATACTTTTTGCATACGGTCAAATTAGGACTCGAGACCACCCGCATTGAGTTCAAAATGACGTTTGCGATCTTTTTAAGTATAAACTTTGACATGTTTGGAGATAGTGGAATTTTCGCCACTTTTTTGCTTGTGGCTTTGGTTTGGGCTGAACCACTTACTAGCTCAGTCCAACCCCTTCTCTTCATAACTTCATTCTATTTTGCTTAAACATTCAAGCTTCATCAAAAATGGAGGAGGGAAAGGGATATTAAAACTCCAAGCTCAAGTTCTCTTGCAAATCCATCATTCAACTCCAAATTCAAAGAGAAGACATTGATTCAAGCTTGGGACTGTTCTTGCTTTGCTTTCAAGCTTCATCTCAATCAATTTCCGTGAAAAGGTGAGATTTTTATCTCACATTCTTGTCTATAACTATCTATGATCGTTGGGAATGAATTCCTATCACTTGTGCATGTGCAATTGCTTTTGGTTTGGATTGAATTGGTGGAAAATCCCAATTTTTCGTGTTTTTGGCAATTCTGGCCTTAGGTCATTCGGCTCTGAAAAGTCACGCCTGCATTTAGGTCACGCCATGTTTAGGTCGCGCCGTTGATAAGTCGTTCGCCACTAGGTCATGTGGCGTGGAAATGTCGCAACTGCTTTTAGCTCGTCCCATGCTTAGGTCGCTCGGCCATAGCTCGCAACCCTTTGGGTCGCTCCATGCTTGAGTCGTTTGCCCCTGTTTTGTTCGCACCACTGCTAGGTCGCGTGCATGTTAGGTCGTTCGCTTTAGGTCGCTCGTCAAAGCTCGTTCCACACTAAGTCGCTCGACCTGTTTTTACCTTAGGTCGCTTGCCACTTAGGTCGCGTGCCTCGCTCTTCCCTTAGGTCGCGCGGTCTCACCCCTTAAACCGCTATCACATTAGGTCGCCGGGCCTAGCTCGCAAGCAATTAGGTCGCTCGCCCTGGTTAGGTCGTTCTCTCCACTTAGCTCATTCCACATTTGGTCGGCCTCTGCTAGGTCGCCCCACTGTTAGGCCGTGCCACTTATAGGTCGCTCGTCTTTTTATACTTAGGTCGTTCGACCTGAATTTCGTTAGGTCGCTCGGCATGCTAGGCCGCACCACTTACTTCCACATTGATGCATTTTGAGCTGAATTCCTTGGATTTTATTCACATCTTCGAATGTGAATTTTTATGACCGATTGTTCTACAATCAATTTTGTGACTTGTCACTTTAAAAATATAAATGTTTCAATACTAGTAGTAAATATCAAAACTCTTTCATCAAAACGATTTCAACACTATTTTAATACAAAGCTCTTTTTCCTAAACCGTTTTCCAATCTATTAGTATATACAAGCCTTTACTTCACTCGGATGAGAAATCTAATTAAACGGCTTAGCAAAACAGGTGGTATGAAACGCTTGCGTTTACTTCGTCGGTTAATTCTTGGACTTGTTCGACTGAACCTTTTGTGACAATTTCCTAGTGAAGATCTACAGTTTGTTCGTAAATATTTAAGTTAAGCTAGTGGTTATGGGACATGAAGCTAAACTCATATATTTACTAGCTTGGTGTGATTGACACTTCTTGATGATCATGATAATCATTTTTGTGATTTAGACTAGCAATTGTGCGATGTCTCTTTGTCTACGAGGGAGACTAAACCCCGTTTGTGTGATGTTTCTACATCACATATGTGGGGTAGCGCCCCATGGTCTTCGGGCCGTTCGTGTGTTCAAAAATTAATGGATAGATTCCATGAGATAGCTTCTCGTTCGTGTGATACATATGTTGGCGAGCTTTCATGCTCCCGTTCGTGTGATAGGCCTCCCCCCTTTTTGTGATTTCTGGATTTCGTGTGTTGATTCTGGAATTTGTGCTTCACCAATTTTCGTGATTTTCATTGATATGTTTCATCAATTTTTGTGCATTGGTGAATTCGTGTGTCATTTCCCTTTTGTGGATTTGGATCTTTGAGAAGATTCTTGTGATATTGATTAATCTCTTATTGATTATCATTTACATACTTATAGTAGTATGCCATTATGGTTATTATATGTTTATGCCATATCTCTTATTCTATATCATGTCATCTGATATTTATAGCTAAACTGATCCGTTTATTATTTTCTTATGAAATAATACTTGGGTCAGACCGAGATGTTACAGGTGCTTCTGCTTGACTTCTCTCCAGGGATCTATTACTTTGACTTTTGGCAAACTACTTAGATTAGTAGTTTTTGTTGTATACATTTGAGATATCGACTCATGGATGTATTTTTTTGTGTAGCACATGTTGCTATTCTTTTGTATTATCGTGGATCTTTCTGACCACTACTCTGATGTACACTTTCATGTGTTATATATTCATATCTTTTTCCGCCTTTGTGATATGGATGTCTGTGACTGGTTTGTGTTATGTTTATTTCTATATTTGTTTCCGAAGATTATATATAGCCACTTTGTGATAGCTTTGAGTTTGTATCGGTATGTCGGATTTCCTCCTTAAATGAAATGCATGCTATACTATCTGACATATCGGTGCTCGCACAAAGAAGTTACATGGATGGTCGCTCCTCAACAGCCTTATTCTCCGTGTTAGTCGACAGCATTACTCCGTAGTGTTCTTGTCTAGCGTGGGTATAGAGGTGGGGCGTCACAGCTTGGTATCAAAGCCAAACTTAGGAACAGTGTAGAATAACTTAACAAGGATCATCGTCCTAAGTCCAACTTAGGAGTCGTGCCTTAGGATTTAATTCGAGTCTTCGTACCGATTCATCCTATTTCCTTTTATGTATCCTTGTTTTATCTATCAAGATTTGCTTGATATTTATTTGGAGAATAACTTTTCTTCTTCTCTCTTTCTTAAAGAAGAGAATGTCTAGACCAGGCCGTCCCAGAGCTGGACCATCTACTGTTACTCCCCAGGATGGAGTTTTTATGACTTCTCAACAGCTTCTTGATTTAGTAAAGAATGCTCAAGCAGCTGGTCCTAATAAGGAACCTACTCATCCTAAGTCTGGATTTGCACGCTTGTGCAACGATTATACCAACTTGGGTGGGAAACCATCCAAGGGTTCCGAAACTATTATTGAGGTCCAGGCTTGGTTAAGAACATGCGATCGAATATTTTCTCGCATGAATCTTATCGATCTTCACCGCGTTAAGGTGGCTTCCAATATGCTCCAAGAAAGAGCATTGGACTGGTACAATCTTCTTATTTCTGAAATTAATGAAGCGGATCTCACCTGGGAGCAATTCCGAGAACGCTTCGAATTAAAATTCGTACCAGAAGCAGAGAAAGTGACATTGGCTCGACGTTTCATAGACCTTGTTCAAGGTGAATCCTCTGTGACAGATTATGTCGCATCCTTCGAGTCACTGTCTAAATATGGGGTTGAATACATCAACACCCCATTGAAGAAGAACCAAAGATTCGTCTATGGCTTAAACAAGAATCTCAAGAAGCCATTACTTCTAAAATTAGAAGTTTCTTTCGATCAACTCATTGATATCGCTCTTCGTCTTGAAGAGGCGGATAGGGAAAGTGATGTTGAAGTGGTGGGTGCCAAACCAAACTTCAACAACAAGAAAAGGCCTAACAAGTTCAAAGGTCCTTATCCCAACAAAAAGGGTAATCAAGCAACTCCTGCTGCAAAGACACTTTCCCCTAGTGATGGGAAATGCTTCAACTGTGGTGCTAGGGGCCATTTTGCGAACAAGTGTTCAAAGCCCCATTCTTGTCGCTATTGTAAAAGTCTAGATCATTATATGCATCTATGTCCTAAGCTTCAAGGCAAGGAGGGAAAGTTAAACGTTGCTCAAGCCCTTGGCAACACATCTCGCGGTCAAGGTATGTCTCATTTTGTCCTTGATGGCATTATTATATTTCATGATCAACCTATTAGAGTTCTCTTTGATATGGGTGCATCCCATTCTTTTATATCAAAGGAACTTGTCGATACTTTTCCCTTAAGTGTTGTTGCTTTAATGACTTCTTTAAGAATTGCGAATCCGGTTGGTGGATCCGCAACTCTTAGTTTGCTTTGTAAAGAGGTGGAGATTATTTTGTGTGATTTTCCTTTCCTAGCCGATCTGCATGTCATGCGTTATTTAGGCTTTGGAATGATTTTGGGTATGGATTGGCTAAACTGTTATGAAGCTCATATCCTATGTCCTGAGCGGACTATTTATCTCCGACATCCACTATATGTTAAGTAGATTTCTATTATTCTTAAAGATTCGGATTCCACTTTGGCTGAATCTTTATATTCTTTAAATCCTCGTGATGATGATAATGATGATGAGGAAGATGTCATTTCTCGTATTCACGTCGTTCGTGAATTTTTTGACATATTTGATTCCGTTTTAGGATTACCACCTAAGCGGGCAATTGAGTTCAAAATTAATCTTATACCTGGAGCTCAACCTATTACTCGTCCTCATTATCGCATGTCCAATAAGGAGATTGAAGAGATGCGCAAACAATTATCCGAATTGGAGACGAAGCAATTTATTCGCTTTAGTTCCTCGCCTTGGCGAGCTTCAGCAATTTTCGTGAAGAAATCCGATGGTACACTTAGGCTTTGCGTCGACTATCGCAAGCTTAATGATCTTACTATTAAGAATAAATATCCTTTACCTCGGATTGATGATCTATTTGATCAACTTAGTGGTGCTAGAGTCTTTTCACAATTGGACTTGGCTACCGGTTTTCATCAGCTTCGCATTGCAGAGGATAGCATTCCTTTGACTTCGTTCCGTACTCGATATGGATCTTATGAATGGCTGGTTATGCCATTTGGTTTAACGAATGCTCCGACCTATTTCGTTGACCTTATGAATCGAGTTTTCAAAGATTTCCTCGATTGGTTTGTTCTCATCTTTATTGATGATATTTTTGTGTATTCTAAAACCGAGGAGGAACATGAAAAGCACCTTCGGATTGTATTGGAAACTCTTAGGAGCAATCAATTAAAAGCAAAATTTTCTAAATGCCACTTTTGGCAATCTAGTGTGAAGTTTCTCGGTCATATTATTTCCGAATCCGGAATATCGGTGGATCCTTCAAAGATTGAAGCGATTCAAAATTGGAATATACCGGAGAGTGACACAGAAATCTGTAGCTTCCTTGGATTGGCGGGTTATTACCGCCGTTTCATAAAAGACTTTTCTAAAATTGCCTTGCCTCTTACTGGCTTAACAAAGAAAGGTGTTAAATACATTTGGTCGGACAAATGTGAATCTTCTTTTCAGAAATTAAAAGAACTCCTTTCTGATGCTCCTATTCTTGTTATTCCCGAAGGGAATCAAGATTTTGTTGTTTATACCGATGCTAGTCGCGTTGGTTTGGGTGCCGTTCTTATGCAAAAAGAACGTGTTATTGCTTATGCTTCTAGGCAATTGAAGCCGGCTGAGACTAGATATGCCACACATGATTTAGAACTCGCGGCTATCGTTTTCGCCCTTCGAATTTGGCGACATTATCTATTGGGAGAGAAATTTAAACTTTATACCGATCATAAGTCTTTGAAATATTTATTCTCTCAAAAGGAACTTAATTTGCGTCAACTGCGTTGGCTCGAATTTCTTGCATCTTATGATCTTGATATTCTTTATACTCCCGGAGAGGGAAATCGAGTTGCCGATGCTCTTAGTCGCAAGCAACAAGCGGTTGTTTCCATGATGATATCTGAATGGAATGATCTCGAGGTTTTATCCACTTGTGAAATTCGAGATCGTGTTTCCGATTTATGTTCATCTCTTGTTTTATGTAGCCTTGAGGCTCATCCTTCTCTTTTAGACTGCATTCTTGAAGGTCAAAGGCTAGATCCCGAATTGGCTCTTCTTGGCCAAAATATTGAGGATAAAGTTGATATTGAAGGTTTGAAAGACTTTGATATTGATTCTCGTGGCGGCATTCGAAAATTTGGTAGACTTATCGTACCAAATATTAGCGATCGTCGTAAAGATATTCTAGAAGATTCTCACCGTTCCAAATATTCCATTCATCCCGGTAGTAGTAAAATGTACGCAAATATGAGGCGACTTTATTACTGGGAGGGAATGAAATCTGATATTGCTAACTTTGTTAAGTGTTGCATGACTTGCCAACTTGTCAAGGCCGAACATCAAAGGCCCGGTGGGTTATTGCAACCATTGGAAATTCCAATTCGGAAGTGGGATCAAATTTCCATGGATTTTATTGATGGCCTTCCCCGTTCTCGTTCGGGTCATGATAGCTTATGGGTGATCATTGATAGACTTACTAAATCCACCCATTTTATTCCCGTTCGGTCGAACCGAACCGTTCCTCTTCTGGCCAAACTCTTTATCAAAGAAATTGTTAAATTGCATGGAGTTCCTACCTCCATTATTAGTGATCGTGATCCATTGTTTACTAGTGGATTCTGGAAGAGTCTTCAAAAAGCTTTGGGAACGAAGCTTAATTTTAGCACCGCTTACCACCCCCAGTCTGATGGACAAACTGAGCGTGTGAATCATACTCTTGAAGATCTTCTTCGGTCTTGTGTGCTTGATTTCGGTGGAAGTTGGGAAGATCATATTTCTCTCGTTGAGTTTTCCTATAATGACAGCTTCCAATCTAGTATTGGTATGGCACCTTTCGAGGCACTCTATGGAAGGCCATGCCGATCTCCTTCTTGTTGGCTTGAGGCTGGTGAGAAGCTGGTCTTAGGTCCAGATTTTATTCAAGATTCCATAGAAAAGATTGATCTTATTCGTCATAGGATGAAAGAAGCCCAGAGTAGACAAAAATCCTATGCCGATAATCGAAGAAGGAAATTAGAATTTTCTGTTGGAGATCTTGTATTTATTTGTGTTTCCCCTATGAAGGGTGTTGTACGTTTCAGTCGATCGAGAAAGTTAGCGCCTCGATATATTGGGCCATTTCCTATCACCGAACGTATTGGTTCCATGGCTTATCGCCTTTCATTACCGGCTCAGTTTTCTTCCATGCATGACGTGTTTCACGTTTCTCAATTACGGAAATGTCTTTGGGATTCCGAATCTATTCTTGAGCCCGGTGTTGTGGAAGAGATTGATGTTTCGCCTAATTTAACTTATGAGCAGCATCCTATTCGAATTATTGTTTCGGAGGTCAAACGACTTCGAAATAAAGAAGTTCCGCTTGTTAAAGTTCAATGGTCCTCAAATCCTAAGGATTGCTCTTGGGAATCTAGAGAATTCATCGAGCATACACATCCGGACTTACTTTCTCATGCTCTTTGAGGTGAACTTCTTATTTCAAATTTCTTTTGTGTTAATATGCTTTTATGGTTGTTACTTTTTATTTCCATCTCATATATATATTGCGAGGATGCAATTTCTTTAAGGAGGGGAGTCTGTAACAACCCGCATATTTGACGATTATGTATTTGAATATCTTATTTAAATATTTAATCGTTAATCGGATCTTAGTCCGAAAAGCTACTTTTTTCATACGGTCAAATTAGGACTCGAGACCACCCGGATTGAGTTCAAAATTACGTTTGCGATCTTTTTAAGTATAAACTTTGACATGTTTGGAGATAGTGGAATTTTCGCCACTTTTTCGCTTGTGGCTTTGGTTTGGGCTGAACCACTTACTAGCTCAGTCCAACCCCTTCTCTTCATAACTTCATTCTATTTTGCTTAAACATTCAAGCTTCATCAAAAATGGAGGAGGGAAAGGGAAATTAAAACTCCAAGCTCAAGTTCTCTTGCAAATCCATCATTCAACTCCAAATTCAAAGAGTAGACATTAATTCAAGCTTGGGACTGTTCTTGCTTTGCTTTCAAGCTTCATCTCCATCAATTTCCGTGAAAAGGTGAGATTTTTATCTCGCATTCTTGTCTATAACTATCTATGATCGTTGGGAATGATTTCCTATCACTTGTGCATGTGCAATTGCTTTTGGTTTGGATTGAATTGGTGGAAAATCCTAATTTTTCGTGTTTTTGGAAATTCTGGCCTTAGGTCATTCGGCTCTGAATAGTCACGCCTGCATTTAGGTCGCGCCATGCTTAGGTCGCGCCGTTGATAAGTCGTTCGCCACTAGGTCATGTGGCGTGGAAATGTCGCACATGCTTTTAGCTCGTCCCACGCTTAGGTCGCTCGGCCATAGCTCGCAACCCTATGGGTCGCTCCGTGCTTGAGTCGTTTGCCCCTGTTTTGGTCGCACCACTGCTAGGTCGCGTGCATGTTAGGTCGTTCGCTTTAGGTTGCTCGTCAAAGCTCGTTCCACACTAAGTCGCTCGACCTGTTTTTCCCTTAGGTCGCTTGCCACTTAGGTCGTGTGCCTCGCTCTTCCCTTTGGCCGCGCGGTCTCACCCCTTAAACCGCTATCACGTTAGGTCGCCGGGCCTAGCTCGCAAGCAATTAGGTCGCTCGCCCTGATTAGGTCGTTCGCTCTACTTAGGTCATTCCACATTTGGTCGGCCTCTGCTAGGTCGCCCCACTGTTAGGCCGTGCCACTTATAGGTCGCTCTCCTTTTTATACTTAGGTCGTTCGACCTGAATTAGGGCGGTCTCACCCCTTAAACCGTTTTCCAATCTATTAGTATATACAAGCCTTTACTTCACTCGGATGAGAAATCTAATTAAATGGCTTAGCAAAACAGGTGGTATGAAATGCTTGCGTTTACTTCGTCGGTTAATTCTTGGACTTGTTTGACTGAACCTTTTGTGACAATTTCCTAGTGAAGATCTACAGTTTGTTCGTAAATATTTAAGTTAAGCTAGTGGTTATGGGACATGAAGCTAAACTCATATATTTACTAGCTTGGTGTTATTGACACTTCTTGATGATCATGATGATCATTTTGGTCGGCCTCTACTAGGTCGCGCGGTCTCACCCCTTAAACCGCTATCACGTTAGGTCGCCGGGCCTAGCTCGCAAGCAATTAGGTCGCTCGCCCTGATTAGGTCGTTCGCTCTACTTAGCTCATTCCACATTTGGTCGGCCTCTGCTAGGTCGCCCCACTGTTAGGCCGTGCCACTTATAGGTCGCTCGCCTTTTTATACTTAGGTCGTTCGACCTGAATTTTGTTAGGTCGCTCGGCATGCTAGGCTGCACCACTTACTTCCACTTTGATGCATTTTGAGTTGATTTCCTTGGATTTTATTCACATCTTCGAATGTGAATTTTTATGACCGATTGTTCTACAATCAATTTTGTGACTTGTCACTTTAAAAATATAAAGGTTTCAATACTAGTAGTAAATATCAAAACTCTTTCATCAAAACGATTTCAACACTATTTTAATACAAATCTCTTTTTCCTAAACCGTTTTCCAATCTATTAGTATATACAAGCCTTTACTTCACTCGGATGAGAAATCTAATTAAACGGCTTAGCAAAACAGGTGGTATGAAATGCTTGCGTTTACTTCGTCGGTTAATTCTTGGACTTGTTCGACTGAACCTTTTGTGACAATTTCCTAGTGAAGATCTACAGTTTGTTCGTAAATATTTAAGTTAAGCTAGTGGTTATGGGACATGAAGCTAAACTCATATATTTACTAGCTTGGTGTGATTGACACTTCTTGATGATCATGATGATCATTTTTGTGATTTAGACTAGCAATTGTGCGATGTCTCTTTGTCTACGAGGGAGACTAAACTACGTTTGTGTGATGTTTCTACATCACATATGTGGGGTAGCACCCCATGGTCTTCGGGCCGTTCGTGTGTTTAAAAATTAATGGATAGCTTCTATGAGATAGCTTCTCGTTCGTGTGATAAATATGTTGGTGAGCTTTCATGCTCCCGTTCGTGTGATAGGCCTCCCCCCTTTTTGTGATTTCTGGATTTCGTGTGCTGATTTCTGAAATTTGTGCTTCTCCAATTTTCGTGATTTTCATTGATATGTTTTATCAATTTTTGTGCACTGGTGAATTCGTGTGTCATTTCCCTTTTGTGGATTTGGATCTTTGAGAAGATTCTTGTGATATTGATTAATCTCTTATTGATTATCATTTACATACTTATAGTAGTATGCCATTATGGTTATTATATGTTTATTCCATATCTCTTATTCTATATCATGTCATCTGATATTTATAGCTAGACTGATCTGTTTATTATTTTCTTATGAAATAATACTCGGGTCAGACCGAGATGTTACAGGTGCTTCTGCTTGACTTCTCTCCAGGGATCTATTACTCTGACTTTTGGCAAACTACTTAGATTAGTAGTTTTTGTTGTATACATTTGAGATATCGACTCATGGATGTATTCTTTTGTGTAGCACATGTTGCTATTCTTTTGTATTATCGTGGATCTTTCTGACCACTACTCTGATGTACACTTTCATGTGTTATATATTCATATCTTTTTCCGCCTTTGTGATATGGATGTCTGTGACTGGTTTGTGTTATGTTTATTTCTATATTTGTTTCCGAAGATTATATATAGCCACTGTGTGTGTGACGACCCGGAATTTTTGTATATTTGAAATGTGAATATTTAATTTATTTTAAATATTCGAAGGTTAAATTTTAACTTTAATTTCAAATATACAGTATTTATTTGGATAATTAATTATTAAATTTAATTATCGAGATTGGGTAAAATATGGAATCTCGATTTTAAGCCTGTTAAAAAATAGTTCAAAGGTTCAGAAAATTTATATTGTTAATACTGAAGATGATAGAACTTTTAAAATGGAATTTTAAAGAGTTTTGTTCAGTTTTAAAAATATATCGTTTAAATTTGAATTTAAAATAGCCGTCCGAGGCATAGTCTCGGAATTCGACGAAACCAGTTCCATTGAGTCCGTAATATTGTATTATTATCGGGTTTCAATTTTCGTAGCATTTGGGGTTGTTGTGTAAGCGTACGTTATAAAAACGCGTTGGAAATTAAATTGGTAATAACTGATTTAGGATTTAAATACAATAATTCAACTGGTCAAATTCTTCTCTCATCAGCATTTAAAATATCTTCCTTCACATCGTAGACCTACAGCCGACTTCCTTTCATATCCGTGTTTCTTCTTTTTATAACAACACGCAATCTTCTCTGCAATCGTCCAACGCAAGCAGTTTAAACAAGGAGAAGTAATCAAAGCCGAGCCTTCTGGATCACGCTGTCTGTCCACACGTGTTCAACTGGGTAAACACGCGTCTCCTTCTCCTTTACAACTTTTCAACCGAGCCTCTCAGTTAAAAGAAAAACGAAATGGCCGCTTCTTTCCTTTATAATCGCGAAGCCAACATCCCCTCCCTCTTTTAAAAATCTGTTTACTCCGAAGTTACAATTGAATGGCAATCTCCATGTTGCGATGCTGGAACCCAAAAAGGAAAAAAAAAATCGAATGAATCGATGCCGCGATCGAAGAAAGTGGGGGATCAAACGAAGTTCGTGAGGCATCGGAAGCAGGGATTGCCGTCGAAGGGGCGGCGTAGTGGTCTCGGCAAGGGGTGATGCGCGAGGCCGGCGATGTCGAGGGTTAGTGGGTGTCGCGATTGAGCTCGCGGTGGTGGCTCGCGTAGCTGGGCAGGCGACTGTGGGGTATCGCGACTCGAAGGAAGGTCAGAGAAGTTCGCGATGGATGTTTGGACTCATGTGGAGGTAGAAGTCGAGGCTGGGTCGTCGTGGTGATGGTTTTGGGGCTGAGTCAGTAAGGTATTTTTTTGTATTTTAAATTTATAAATATATAGGTATAGATCTGTAAACAGAAAATTATTATTGATAACAATAATATATGTTTACAGTATAGAGAATATATATATATATATGATAAAGATAAATTGTTAATAAAATTTATTTAATGGTTTTAGTTGCTGGAAATAATTACTAAAGGCAAATTAGTTCAAATTATATTATTTAGATAGTAATGGGTTGTTCGAATAGTTCAAATGAAATAATTGGGTATTCAAGTTATTTCAGTAATTTAACTATTATTTTGATAACCAAAAATGTTTTATTTAGGATAAATTAGTTTAAGTAAAGTTTATAATTTTATTTACCTGGTAGATTTAAATTTAAAATGGGAAATTAGTTAAAATGAATGGTTAGTTAAATAAATTTGTCAAATGGAATTTTTAGGGTTGAAAGGGGGTTTTAAATTATGTAATAGTTTTAATCAAAATTTGTTAAATAGAAATTTAATTATTCGGTTGGGTCAAATATAAATTAACCATATAAATATTATACAAGGTCTGGAATCAAGGAAAGACAGGCCGATTGGGATTGGATTGCAAATAAAATCAAAGGTGAGTTAATCTCACTCAGTTAGATTTAAATTTAAATGGCTAAATTTAAATAATTGATTGGATGATTGCATTGATTGATGTGCTATACTATATATAGTAGTATATAGCAATATATACATATTGGCATATGTATATATTTGAGTTGTTGATATTCCCGCATTTATATAGCGGATGAGACCCTATGCGCCGCATAATAGCGGATGATTTATATAAATCCCATATACCGCGATATTCCACTTTGAAGTGGAATTGGTATTGTGCTAACGTTTGTGGATGCAGGGAAACAGGTTGGAGGGATCCAACTGGATTCCTCAAAATTATTTAGATTATTTGATATTCTGTTCTATGAATATTGATATCCTGTGATGATTTTATTGATGATTGAAATATTGGATGATATGGTTGGATTGAATATTTCAATAAAAGGAGTTATCAAAATATATTGAATTGGATTTTGAAAGAAATAAAAGAGTAAAATTTAAGTAAATAATTCAAGTTAATTGGAATAAGGGAATTTCGAAATAACAAGAGAAATATTAACTTTAAACTAAAGTGATATTAAATTTAAAGAATAAAGGATTTATTTTGAATGTAAGGATTAAATTTAATTAAAGGCTAAAGAAGGAATTTTGGAAGTTTAAAATTGGTATTTTCAGTTAAAAAGGGTTTTAACTCAAATAAAGGAATAAATCTAAAAGTTAATGTATTTTGAAATAAATGAAGTAGTAAAGGAAATTTATTTCAAAGTAAAGTAAAGTAAATTGGAAAATCAATTGGAAATTGATTTAGTTATTTAAAATTGGAATTTTAAAAGAGAAGTGAGATTTTGGAAATATAAACTGGGTTTATAAAGTAAAATAAAATATCAGTGGATATTAGAAAATATAAATTCAAGGTGGGAATTTATAAAGGGATATGAATTGGTTTGAAATAAATGTTGATTTATTTTAAAAGATGGAAATGAGAAGTGTATTTCTCTGGATAGCCAAGTACGTTTTCAAAGCAATTTTAAATATAAGTTAAAAGTTTTAAGTATGTTTTAAAAAGCATGTTTTAGAAAATTTATTATTTCTAAATGTTAATTTTCAAAGTAGGTATATTTTAAAAATCTATTATTGTAGTAATTATATAAAAGTGATTTGCTATTCTGTTTTTAAAAAAGAGAAATTTAGTTTATATTTATAAAGTGGTTTAATTTAAAGTATATATTTTTAATAAAGTATTAAAGTAGTTTGATTTCAATGTTATAAAATATATTTTAAAATAAAGTGTTTTTAAATTATTTTAAAAATCTAAAAGTGTTTTGTACTTGGTGTTTCAGAGAAATAAATATTTGGAAATATATCTTGGAAAGATATTTGGGCAAATAAATGTGGGAAATTATTTATTGTGTGATGGTTGCTTGTGGATGTTAATTGATAGTTAAATAACCGACTATAAATATTGGCCAATGCGCTGATCGTTTCGAAGAGACCGGGATCGAGTTTCCGTATACCGGGATCCTAGGTCTGGAGACTCGAATACCACTTTGATTCGGTTTGTACGTTTCGTGTAACGTGTTCAGAGTCGAAGATGGAGCAGTGAAGTGCAAGGGCTAGTCGCTACTAATCCTGAGGATATTTCCAAAATGGATGTAGTAGGAGTAGTGCCTTCGGTTCCATTCAAACCCAGGACGGACTGGTATGGACGAATGCTTGCGAAACATCGTCAGCGGACGATGGGCATTCTAAGGGATATGTTCTCTATAAAGGTATCGTTTAGCCTCGAACCTCATCAACCGGGAATGACTGAAAATCAGGGGTTATACAGCAAGGCTTCGTGGGTAGCTCCCACTGGAGGGTAAGGTCATCCCTGTCTAGATGTCCCTTTTTATTTCGGCTTAGTGGTGCGGTTGCTGATCCCAACCGTGGGGTGATTTTATTCGGGATCATCCAGTAAGGGATGGTTCCGGCCTTGTGTTGCAGGGGAGCGGGCGTACTCCTCGGTACGGTGATCTAGGCCACGTACTGTGACAGGTGGTACCCCAGTGCCTAGTCATTCGTTGGAAATCCATTCTCCCTACGTGCCTGTACGGTTTTGATTGTGCCCAACTATTGTTGAAATGTGAGATGCAAGCATTTCAGCTAGATTATATTTTACTTTCTGTAGACACTATTATAATATCAGAGGATTTTGATATAAAGTGTTTAGCTATCGTAAGGTAAAAACCCGACATGTTTATTTGTGGCGTGGTCTTACGAGATGCTTTTGATTTCAAAGGATTTTGAAACTTTAATAATCAATTTGAGTGTGATTTTCTCACGCTGGTATTCCAGACTGACTCGGGTATTGTTTTATATGATGCTCGGGTCAGACCGAGTATTATAGGTTACAGGATATGATGATGTGGAGCTCAGGAGACGAGCTGGATGACGATACGTACTCTCGTACTTGCTAATATTTTTCCGCTGTGTATTCAGTTGTATGATATTGATGTGATGTACTCTGATGATGTATTTGGATGTATATATATATATACAGATACAGTTTGATTTGTGTAAAGATCTGTTGATATATATTATATTTTATTCCGCTGCGTATGTGAGATTCTGCTGTTGTTTTCTATTTTTCTTCTTCTACCTCTTCTTCTTAACTAAAATGGTCCGGTTTTTCGTGTTAGAAAAACTCGGGTTGTTACACTTGGTATCAGAGCATAGGCTAGCGATAACCTTGGCTCTGGTGGGAATTTTGAGAGTATTAATAGATATGAGCGCGTATTTGTTAGTGAATATAAAATGATTTTATATTGTGTTGGTTGATTTATTGAGTGGCATATGAACCTTCGTCGGCACAGTCTGCGCAACTGTATCGAAGGGGTTTCTAAACACTCGAATAGAACAATTCGACACAGTATTGTTTTGAAACGGGTAGATGAAATAATTTTACCCGAAAAATGTATTTTGATATAAAAGAAATATTTCTTTAAATTATTATATATTTGGATGTTTGGATGAAAATATTCTGACAAATTAAAATTGAAAAAATATGGTAAGATTGTAAAATCGGAATGATTTACTTAACCAATGGAATAAGTGGAGATTTCAAAATGATTTGAAACTAAAAGCCGGGTACATAAGAATTCTAAATCTTTATTTGAATCAGATGGAGAAATAAAATTAAGTTGAGACAAATAAGCTTAAACTAAGTTTAATTTTGAGTTGGATTTGAAGCAAACTGAGAAAATAAATCCAGTTGTATTTGGATTGTTGGAATCGAATTGAAATAAATTGTGATGGAAATGATATTAAGAGAATAATATGATTTGACCGAAGTTAAGTTAAATAAAATTAAATTGTAATGAAATTCAGTTGAATTATAAATAATATTGAGTGAAATTAAATCCTTACATTAACAAGTAAGAGTAAGATGAATAAGAGATGTGCAGTTTGGAATAGAGATTTGGGTTAAATTAAATTTAGCTTGGATAATGGTAAAGGAATTAAATTTATTGGAAAATTAAATTAATGGTGGCTTGAATGGGAAGTTATAGCTAAGTAAATAAATTTGTTTGGTATTTTAGGAATGAATAATGGAGTTGAAGTATAATAGTGATAATTTGAATTGTAAATAATTGCAAGTAAGTAGAAATGGATTGAAGTAGACTTGTTAGTAATAAAATACAATTCAGAAATAAATTATCAAATGCGGATTAGAATTTATATTGGATTCAGTGAATTTACCAATTAAATTATAAGTGTAATGGAATTAAAATAAATTGAATTGGAATCAATTCAAATTGGTTGTAAAACCCAAATAATCATTTATTCATATGGATATGGACGAGGCTGCATTAAATAAATCGTTGTTTGATGTAAACAAGGAAGTTAAAATTCTATAAGTTGATAGAAGTTAAATAGATTGATTTTGAGATCAACTGAATTAAATATGAGGTTGTTTTGCTAAAATGAATCGAATGTGAGAATTGAGTTGTAAACAATTTAAATTAAGGGTGGAACCCTATAAATTGCTTATAAGTGTTGTTTAACTTGCATTGCTTATTAAAACGCTTATGTTGCTAGTTAAATATGAAAAATGTTGTTAAGTTGCATGATTTTGGCACTTACATCTTTAAATTAAGTAAGTACAGGTTCGGGGAAGCCGTATAGCTGATTTTGGGTTGCACTAATTGCTAAATAATAAGCCGCTTGCTTTAAAATGCTAAAATGAGGTACGCTTACGCAAAAGAATTCAAAATAGGAAATATGAACTGTTTATATTGATATATTGTGATTTCCGGCCTGAGGCCGATGTATATATACATATTTGTGCATCCTGCGATATCGCAGAAGTCCCTCCGTACAAGGGAGACTTTGCCAAAATTTTCCGTAAATTTTGGGAGTTAGAAAATTTTTGAGATTTTTGAAAATTTTCATTTACGATAAATAATCTAAATTGGTTAGCAAATGAAATTGGAACTAGATATTGGAATCTAATTCAAATGTAAATGTAAGGATAAGTGAAATTGAGGGAACTAAAGAAGTGAAGTTTGCGAATAAACTATTAATTGAAATTTAAATTAATTAGTAAGTGCAACTAATTAAATATTCGGGTGAAAGCCAAATTGAAATCAAATGGAATAAGTATTTATATTTGAAATGAAGTGGTAAATTGAAGTAAATTGAAATTCATATGAAATTGGAATTCGATTTGAATATATACACTTCAGTGGTGAAGTAGTAAATAAATACAAGAAAAAAATTATATTCGACTTAAGAATTGAAGAATGAAATTCTTAAGGAAATTTGTAGTGGAAATATACTTAGTAATTTTGGGAAAATATATATATATATACTAAGTGAATAGTTGAATGAAGACTAAAAATGAAGTTGTGAAATGGGCTAGTTGTGAATAAGGGGATAACAATCAAAAAGGAATGTGAATAAAAGAGAATTGATATAACTGATAATCAATTGAAATTAATACGTAAGGTGTACGTATATTATTTTATTCGCATGGCTATTTGGTCCAGATGTCGAACACAGAATTTCGAGATAGTTTTATCGATCCGAATCAGGATTTTTCACTTGATTTTCAACGGCGAACCTGGATATGGATTGTTGATTGATTCTGAATATTCTCTATCATAGTTTGTGACTATGCAAGGAGAATGACGGTTTCTGATCAAGGAACCAGATCTGAGTCCGCACTAGGAAGTCGGGTGGACGATACTAGTTCGGAAGTGGAATTGTGTGATCGATTGAGCGATCGAATGTGATATTGCGTACGGATGATATATGTGCATCGTACGGACTTAAGTTAAGTAAATATTGGAAATTTGTAAAGAAGTCGATAAAATGACTTTGGAATTGTGAGTGGATATTATTGCTTAGTAGGATATACAGGTGTATAAAAGCAATGGATAATTGGGATTTTTGATTTTAGAAGATAAAAATTTAATGGCCCGACAAAAGGTATGTATTTGAATTTCTATATGAAATTTGATTGGGTTTTGGATCCAGCCACTTGGCTTTTTGTTTTCTTTTTGAGATTGGGAGGCCGTAGAGCCATTTTGTAGTAGTACCGAGCTAGCCGCGCAAAGGAGACGCTGGCGAAATTTTTCGGAAATTTAGGAAGTTAGAAAAATTTTGGAAAATTTTGATAAATTAAAATTTGAATTCAAATTTAAATTTGAATGGATAAGCAGGTGGTATGGGTTGAACTTATGAATAAGTTTGGGAAGTTAAAGGATGATTAGTGTATCATTAATAAAAAAAAAAATTGTTATGGAAAGTTGTTAAAACTATTTGGATTGGGAAAAAGAACGGGTATCGAATCATTTCTCTTAACTGGTAATTTCGGGGACGAAATTCTTTTAAGGGGAGAGGAATGTGACGACCCGGAATTTTTGTATATTTGAAATGTGAATATTTAATTTATTTTAAATATTCGAAGGTTAAATTTTAACTTTAATTTCAAATATACAGTATTTATTTGGATAATTAATTATTAAATTTAATTATCGAGATTGGGTAAAATATGGAATCTCGATTTTAAGCCTGTTAAAAAATAGTTCAAAGGTTCAGAAAATTTATATTGTTAATACTGAAGATGATAGAACTTTTAAAATGGAATTTTAAAGAGTTTTGTTCAGTTTTAAAAATATATCGTTTAAATTTGAATTTAAAATAGCCGTCCGAGGCATAGTCTCGGAATTCGACGAAACCAGTTCCATTGAGTCCGTAATATTGTATTATTATTGGGTTTCAATTTTCGTAGCATTTGGGGTTGTTGTGTAAGCGTACGTTATAAAAACGCGTTGGAAATTAAATTGGTAATAACTGATTTAGGATTTAAATACAATAATTCGACTGGTCAAATTCTTCTCTCATCAGCATTTAAAATATCTTCCTTCACATCGTAGACCTACAGCCGACTTCCTTTCATATCCGTGTTTCTTCTTTTTATAACAACACGCAATCTTCTCTGCAATCGTCCAACGCAAGCAGTTTAAACAAGGAGAAGTAATCAAAGCCGAGCCTTCTGGATCACGCTGTCTGTCCACACGTGTTCAACTGGGTAAACACGCGTCTCCTTCTCCTTTACAACTTTTCAACCGAGCCTCTCAGTTAAAAGAAAAACGAAATGGCCGCTTCTTTCCTTTATAATCGCGAAGCCAACATCCCCTCCCTCTTTTAAAAATCTGTTTACTCCGAAGTTACAATTGAATGGCAATCTCCATGTTGCGATGCTGGAACCCAAAAAGGAAAAAAAATCGAATGAATCGATGCCGCGATCGAAGAAAGTGGGGGATCAAACGAAGTTCGTGAGGCATCGGAAGCAGGGATTGCCGTCGAAGGGGCGGCGTAGTGGTCTCGGCAAGGGGTGATGCGCGAGGCCGGCGATGTCGAGGGTTAGTGGGTGTCGCGATTGAGCTCGCGGTGGTGGCTCGCGTAGCTGGGCAGGCGACTGTGGGGTATCGCGACTCGAAGGAAGGTCAGAGAAGTTCGCGATGGATGTTTGGACTCATGTGGAGGTAGAAGTCGAGGCTGGGTCGTCGTGGTGATGGTTTTGGGGCTGAGTCAGTAAGGTATTTTTTTATATTTTAAATTTATAAATATATAGGTATAGATCTGTAAACAGAAAATTATTATTGATAACAATAATATATGTTTACAGTATAGAGAATATATATATATATATATATATGATAAAGATAAATTGTTAATAAAATTTATTTAATGGTTTTAGTTGCTGGAAATAATTACTAAAGGCAAATTAGTTCAAATTATATTATTTAGATAGTAATGGGTTGTTCGAATAGTTCAAATGAAATAATTGGGTATTCAAGTTATTTCAGTAATTTAACTATTATTTTGATAACCAAAAATGTTTTATTTAGGATAAATTAGTTTAAGTAAAGTTTATAATTTTATTTACCTGGTAGATTTAAATTTAAAATGGGAAATTAGTTAAAATGAATGGTTAGTTAAATAAATTTGTCAAATGGAATTTTTAGGGTTGAAAGGGGGTTTTAAATTATGTAATAGTTTTAATCAAAATTTGTTAAATAGAAATTTAATTATTCGGTTGGGTCAAATATAAATTAACCATATAAATATTATACAAGGTCTGGAATCAAGGAAAGACAGGCCGATTGGGATTGGATTGCAAATAAAATCAAAGGTGAGTTAATCTCACTCAGTTAGATTTAAATTTAAATGGCTAAATTTAAATAATTGATTGGATGATTGCATTGATTGATGTGCTATACTATATATAGTAGTATATAGCAATATATACATATTGGCATATGTATATATTTGAGTTGTTGATATTCCCGCATTTATATAGCGGATGAGACCCTATGCGCCGCATAATAGCGGATGATTTATATAAATCCCATATACCGCGATATTCCACTTTGAAGTGGAATTGGTATTGTGCTAACGTTTGTGGATGCAGGGAAACAGGTTGGAGGGATCCAACTGGATTCCTCAAAATTATTTAGATTATTTGATATTCTGTTCTATGAATATTGATATCCTGTGATGATTTTATTGATGATTGAAATATTGGATGATATGGTTGGATTGAATATTTCAATAAAAGGAGTTATCAAAATATATTGAATTGGATTTTGAAAGAAATAAAAGAGTAAAATTTAAGTAAATAATTCAAGTTAATTGGAATAAGGGAATTTCGAAATAACAAGGGAAATATTAACTTTAAACTAAAGTGATATTAAATTTAAAGAATAAAGGATTTATTTTGAATGTAAGGATTAAATTTAATTAAAGGCTAAAGAAGGAATTTTGGAAGTTTAAAATTGGTATTTTCAGTTAAAAAGGGTTTTAACTCAAATAAAGGAATAAATCTAAAAGTTAATGTATTTTGAAATAAATGAAGTAGTAAAGGAAATTTATTTCAAAGTAAAGTAAAGTAAATTGGAAAATCAATTGGAAATTGATTTAGTTATTTAAAATTGGAATTTTAAAAGAGAAGTGAGATTTTGGAAATATAAACTGGGTTTATAAAGTAAAATAAAATATCAGTGGATATTAGAAAATATAAATTCAAGGTGGGAATTTATAAAGGGATATGAATTGGTTTGAAATAAATGTTGATTTATTTTAAAAGATGGAAATGAGAAGTGTATTTCTCTGGATAGCCAAGTACGTTTTCAAAGCAATTTTAAATATAAGTTAAAAGTTTTAAGTATGTTTTAAAAAGCATGTTTTAGAAAATTTATTATTTCTAAATGTTAATTTTCAAAGTAGGTATATTTTAAAAATCTATTATTGTAGTAATTATATAAAAGTGATTTGCTATTCTGTTTTTAAAAAAGAGAAATTTAGTTTATATTTATAAAGTGGTTTAATTTAAAGTATATATTTTTAATAAAGTATTAAAGTAGTTTGATTTCAATGTTATAAAATATATTTTAAAATAAAGTGTTTTTAAATTATTTTAAAAATCTAAAAGTGTTTTGTACTTGGTGTTTCAGAGAAATAAATATTTGGAAATATATCTTGGAAAGATATTTGGGCAAATAAATGTGGGAAATTATTTATTGTGTGATGGTTGCTTGTGGATGTTAATTGATAGTTAAATAACCGACTATAAATATTGGCCAATGCGCTGATCGTTTCGAAGAGACCGGGATCGAGTTTCCGTATACCGGGATCCTAGGTCTGGAGACTCGAATACCACTTCGATTCGGTTTGTACGTTTCGTGTAACGTGTTCAGAGTCGAAGATGGAGCAGTGAAGTGCAAGGGCTAGTCGCTACTAATCCTGAGGATATTTCCAAAATGGATGTAGTAGGAGTAGTGCCTTCGGTTCCGTTCAAACCCAGGACGGACTGGTATGGACGAATGCTTGCGAAACATCGTCAGCGGACGATGGGCATTCTAAGGGATATGTTCTCTATAAAGGTATCGTTTAGCCTCGAACCTCATCAACCGGGAATGACTGGAAATCAGGGGTTATACAGCAAGGCTTCGTGGGTAGCTCCCACTGGAGGGTAAGGTCATCCCTGTCTAGATGTCCCTTTTTATTTCGGCTTAGTGGTGCGGTTGCTGATCCCAACCGTGGGGTGATTTTATTCGGGATCATCCAGTAAGGGATGGTTCCGGCCTTGTGTTGCAGGGGAGCGGGCGTACTCCTCGGTACGGTGATCTAGGCCACGTACTGTGACAGGTGGTACCCCAGTGCCTAGTCATTCGTTGGAAATCCATTCTCCCTACGTGCCTGTACGGTTTTGATTGTGCCCAACTATTGTTGAAATGTGAGATGCAAGCATTTCAGCTAGATTATATTTTACTTTCTGTAGACACTATTATAATATCAGAGGATTTTGATATAAAGTGTTTAGCTATCGTAAGGTAAAAACCCGACATGTTTATTTGTGGCGTGGTCTTACGAGATGCTTTTGATTTCAAAGGATTTTGAAACTTTAATAATCAATTTGAGTGTGATTTTCTCACGCTGGTATTCCAGACTGACTCGGGTATTGTTTTATATGATGCTCGGGTCAGACCGAGTATTATAGGTTACAGGATATGATGATGTGGAGCTCAGGAGACGAGCTGGATGACGATACGTACTCTCGTACTTGCTAATATTTTTCCGCTGTGTATTCAGTTGTATGATATTGATGTGATGTACTCTGATGATGTATTTGGATGTATATATATATATATACAGATACAGTTTGATTTGTGTAAAGATCTGTTGATATATATTATATTTTATTCCGCTGCGTATGTGAGATTCTGCTGTTGTTTTCTATTTTTCTTCTTCTACCTCTTCTTCTTAACTAAAATGGTCCGGTTTTTCGTGTTAGAAAAACTCGGGTTGTTACAGTGTGATAGCTTTGAGTTTGTATCGGTATGTTGGATTTCATCCTTAAATGAAATGCATGCTATACTATCTGACATATCGGTGCTCGCACAAAGAAGTTACATGGATGGTCGCTCCTTAATAGCCTTATTCTCCGTGTTAGTCGACAGCATTACTCCGTAGTGTTCTTGTCTAGCGTGGGTATAGAGGTGGGGCGTCACATTATCATTCCCAATGGTTCAATACATTGGTGGTCCGTTCTCTACCTTTAATTCTCTGTCAGTCGAAAATAATAAATGTGATGTGTACGTTTGCAATTCTTTTTGGTTGCCCTTTGCTTCCACTTCCCTCTCTTCATTTAATTCTACCTTCCGGTTTAGTGATAATATTCTTATAAAGTTATATAAATTGTTTTCTGAGACGAGATAACAGCTGGTTCTTCATTTGTAAACCTCTCCTCTAAAAAAATAATGGAAAGAAATAAATCAACAAAAATAGGTCTGCGTCATTTTTTTTCCTTCTCGAATAGGAGTCTGCTCATCGAAGCGTGGTCCTGTTCCGCCCTATCTTTCTCCACTCAGGCGCAGCGGCCACCAGAGCCCTGTCCACATACCGCACCTAAGCCTCCGACCTGCACCCGAGCGCTACTTCCCTTCATTTTTCTGGAATGGCCGCCGGCACCTCAAGCTACCGCATGGCCGAGCTCATCGCTTTCCAATTTACATCACCTTTCGGTCTCTTCGCACTGTGAGTTACATATATCTTACTGTGTCTTAAAAAGTATTAATACCATATATTATATTATAAGTCTACGTATGTATGTTTATATTAAGTTTTATATATTTTAAGTATAGTATATATAGTTTATACAGGTTATAAACTATTACTACACATATTTTATATACATTATATAAGGGCTAGCTTTTAGATATATGGCTGTTTATATGTTTTGAAGATATATACGCTAGTCTATATTATATTTTTTTAATAACTGTAGCTTATAAAAGTTATATATTTTTTATTTTATGTTGATGTATATAGTTATATCAGTAAAATTGGTCTGCATATATATGGGGGTTGGTAGTTTATAAGGAGTTGTAGTTTGTGGTAACCAAATCATGCTGGTTTATACAGTTATAAGTCTATAAGTTATAAATGTTCATTGTTAATATATAATATAAATAGTGTATATTTATATTTTGTTGGATATGTGGTTCACGTTAGTTATAATAGTATACTTTTCTTTTTATATATTCCTAATGGTTACGTGTATATATATAAGTTTGTATGTATATCGTTTTGTGTAGCTTATATATAAAATTAGTTGCTTACATGTGTATAGCCTGTATGTATGTTGTTCATTCATCTTAGGTTGCATGTATTTGTTACACATCTTTGAGTCAGCATATTTATTTCGCCTGCCTTTACCTTTAGTTGTGACTGTGTTTCATCTGCATAGTATGATAGTCTACAGGTTTTGTACATTATATGTTCGGTTTTTAAATCTAATATTTTACACATACGTATATATATTATTTTATATTTTCTTTAAAAAATATTTAAATATTGATTTCATGAGAATGATAATAACAATAAATTATATGCATTTTCTGTTTACATCGAGCTAAATTGATTCATTCTCATCAATTTCAATTTATCAGCCTTGTCTCCATCGTGCTCTGCTTCGAAATTCGTGCTTGATTTCATAACTCAATTTTAGTGTCAAATCTCTAGCCTCGAAAGGTGAGCAATCACTCACAATTAACGTTCTTTTATTTATTAAATTTGATTTCAATTGAAATGACAATTGAAATATGCTGCTGTTAGTTATTTACACTGTTATATACGCTATTACCTATATCTATTCACCTATGACATCTGACACCATTATCTGTCATTTATGCGATGATAATACAGTTTGGTTGATAATTGATTGATCGTTGATGTTTATATTGGACGTTAAATTGTTAATGTTAAAGTGATAAATAACATGCAATTTAATTGATATATGATAGTTAACCATTTAAATTGAATCTATATGTTGAATTTGATTAGTTAAATTTTGTATAATATGACCCCCTTTAAATGTTAAACTAGTTGACACGTAGAAATATGGTAAATTACACCTTGAACCATTTAAAGGTATGTTGTTTAAATCGACGTAGTAGGAAATTGAATAATTGATATAAATTGAAGAACCGTATAAATATTAGTGTAATAATCTTTAATCTACATGAAATGATAGTGTAGATTCTAGAAATAATTATATTAATTTGCACAAACAACAATGTGAATTAATACGGTTATTTCAGGATTATTTGAATTGATTATTGGATTGTTATTGATTGTTGTTATTGCTTATTTATTTACTTTGACACCATCCCAGTTATCACACTGCAATTTCCCTTTGCTATGCTTTGATTTTTTGAATTGAAATGGAATCGGGTTGAAATGATAAATACCCAAAATGAACTTGACTTAGGATAGAGAATTAAATAAAACCCGATTGGTCAATGATTTGATTTAATAATGAAATAAAGATTTAATTTGAATAAATAATAAGATTTGAAATGAAGTTGGAATTTGAATTTCAATGAAAGGAAAATGTTAATATTTAAATCGGAAACAAAATATTAACAAAGTAATTGATGAAAGAACGTTGTTAATTTAAGAAATGATTGAATTAAGTTATGAAATTATTTAATAATTAAGTTTGGAATTATTTAATAATTAAGATTGGAATTATTTAATAATAAGGCTTTGGAATTTATTTGATAATTAAATTTTTGAAATTATCAATTAAGTTTTGAAATTATTTAATAATTAAATGAAATTGAATTCTTGATATGTGAAATTGAACTTCGTAATAAGTGAAATTGAACTTCTTTAATAAGTAAAGTTGAGTTATGAAATAATTAAGTTTTGAAATTTGTAACTAAGTAAATAAATAAGTGAAATCGAATTTCATTAACAAGAAATAAAATGTGATTTATTCAAATTAATGTAAGTCTTGTAATGTAAAGAATTGAGTTGACAAATCTAATGTAATACAATTTGAGGTTTTGATATAATAAGGTTGAACTTAAGTAATTGATTTAATGAATTGGAAATTAAATAGAAATTGTTTTGAATGACAAATTTACTTAATGAATACTGAATAAAATCGATCAATGGAGTTAAATTGATTTGAATGTTAAATTAAATTAATTTAAATGATTTGGAATGAAAGTTATTTACGAACTTGAATCAATATTTGAATTGTTTTAAATAGAAATTGGAATTGAATTATAAAATTTTGAAATTATGAATTTGGAAGTTTTGAAACGTAAATTTTGGAAATTGGTTTAGAAAGACAAATGAAATGTTGATTTACAAATTTTAATGGAAATTGAATTTGATTTGCTTTGAAATATATTAAACGATCAATCGGTGAAATAATTTCGTAGGTTATTAAAAAGACCGGAATCGGTTAGGGACATACTCACTATCTAAACCGAAAACCACTTTAATAACTATACGCGAAGTGTGATCCAGAATGAAGTGGTTGGAATGATGTACGTGATGACTGAAGAAAGAGAACGATAATGGATAGCCTTGACACTTGTGTCAAATTGGAAATGACTAAAACATGAGTCGTGCCGGGCCAAATGGGGGTTAGCTACCTCGAGCGAACACACTTCTTCGAAAACTACTCATTACTTGTTGTCGTTTGGTGCACCCTTGATTTGGGAGTGTTGTTTCGTGGTGTTGCGATCGCTGCGGCGATGCGTTTTCACCAGTCCGGATCAGGCAAACGGTAGTTTCACTACCTTGGGTATTGCCTCATGTGCCTTGTCATACTTGTATCCCTATATACGCGACCACTATGATTTGTTTTGTGTTATACCTATGGAGTACTCCCTAATAGCCCACTAGTTTACGGTGGAGTTTACAGTGCTGTATAGTCCATAACGCTTATATAAAATGTGTTAAGGGGGATAATGGTAATGCCTTAACACTATTTTGATATTTTATATTACTGATAGGCATTATATTTACCGTACACTACTACATAGTAGATAGTTTAACGGATCCTTAAAGGATGGTTATTCCAAACATCCTTTGAGTTACTTGTATTTCAGTTGCTATTTCACTTAAGTTGGATTTATTGATATAAGAATGTTAATCCTGACTCGAGTGTTTTGTGTTTTGCTTTATGCTCGGGTCAGACTGAGTGCACCAGTATTCGAGACTCACCTTTGGAGTTGGAGCTTCGCTTAGAGATCCAACTATCTATCCAGCTTTCAGATATTCAATGATTCCAGAGATGTATTCTGACATTGTATTTTGACTATTGTATTCAAACATCCGTTGTAGCTTATTTAACTCTGATATATATATATAGTAGCTTCATGAACTACTATCTTTTGTTTTTGCTGCATTTATTACTCTGTGTATGTGATTTGTGATTAATTTATTTACTGTATATGTTCAGTTTTGCAAAATTTAAATTAACAATTCGGTATTTTGAATTATTCAAGTCCGACATGTGCGGATGAGAATAGTCCAAAATAGCGGGTCGTTACAAAAAGTAATAAAATCTTCTCTCACATAGTGAATGCATACTATCTCACGATAGTGGAACTGCTATAAATCGTGTGTGTGATTTTTTTTATGTTTGTACATATGTGATATGTGATTGCTTATTTTGAATATTATTTCTGTTTGTTCTACTTCACCATTAACACCATCCTATTATTTCTACTGCTTTTGGGGTATTGATCCGACTTTCCCTAAAAATTCTATGATAGATTGATTCGTGTTAACATGGATCATATTAATTTATAAATTTTGCAAAATAAATATGGAGGTTAAGCCTTCAATTTCCTATCAAATCAAGCTGAAAAATAGTAACAGCATGAGTGAGAACATCCTCAAAGTTCGTTTGTAGATGAGTGAAATGGTAAAATTAAGTTACTTGTGTATTTAAAATTGTTAGATCTTGTGAAATTAATGAAATAGATTGTTTATTTTGAAACATCAATTTCATTGATGATCAAAAGTACTATTTTGACAAAGAAAAACATAACATAAATGTTTATATATGAAATATATTGAGAGAAAAAAGTAGACAATCTATTTGGCTAATCCACTTATATCAAATGGAATTTGAATATTAGCTGATCTTGAATTTGTGTGATACAATAGTGCTTTTGTAGAGGTATGTGATAGCATAGTTTTGGTGTCAAATTATAAAAAGTATAATTATAATTTACCATAGAAATATTTGTTAATCTAAAAAGTGAAGCCATGATTCATTTTGGCCATTAAAGATGAAAACTTGATATTTTCTTTCAAATTAAAATCATGATTCAGTTACTCATATGTTTTGAAGTAGTTTAAATTAAATAATAATTAACATTTACAGTCATAATTAATTGTAGATACATCTTTATGTTAATTTATTTTATTGTATGTTTAAATTAATTATGATCAATTCATTTGACTGATGTTAAAGAAAATTAATTCGAGAGTTAATCCATAATTATTTATATAGTTCAAATTAAAATCAAGTGAAAAGGAATAAATTGTAACTAATCTTTTAATTTGTTTGAACTGAAATTAAACAAGAGAAAGATATAACGAACATAAAGGATCGATCCATAGTTTCTTAAGAGAATGGTTGATCTTAAGTACTAGATGATCAGATAGGAAACTTCAGTATGGACCTTGATTAATTTTGTAGTTATGTGAATGTTGGCATCAACTTCATTTTTGTCTAACTATGTATGTCAAAGGTAGATATAAGAGTTGTTTAAGATATGCAATGCAATATTTGATTTGCATATTAATTTACTTACTTATTCACTTATTGGTTATTTAATTGATTGATTAATTTTATTAATAGTATTATGGTTTGATTTTAATAAATACTATCTTTGTATTTTTGTTAATGACATAAATTTTTAGGGCCTTTTTAGGAATGAGAATAAATAAATATATTTATTTATATAACTACTGCGAACCCATGTTACGCACACGGGTTTTTTACTAAATTATTTTATTAAAATAATTTAAGCATAATCGTAAAAGTATTACTAATTAAATCGATATATGTGCATTTAACCTATTTCATGCTCGTGATTCCCATTGTGTACACCATTATTTTGGAAAGAATACAAACAAATTTGAATTTCAAACTCATTCAAATGATTTGTATTTCACTAAAAAATTCAAATTGAAGTAGTCAAACACAATATGTTGTTCAAATTAAGTACATAAATACCATATCTCATTATATAAAATTTATAAAAAAGAAATTGGCACTCTATCAAAATGTAAAGTACGAACTAATTTCTGTATAAAATTAATAAATTTAAATAACGGGGAAATAACCTAAGGAGATGAAATCATGGAAGTACTAAAATTAGCTAGACCTCGGTGATTGGAGAAAAGAGCTTCCTACTAGGAGTAAACAATAGATAAGATAAAATTTGGGTGGTTGATCTAAAATTGGGCAGGAAGGGTTCGAGATGATGGGTCGTTTGGTCTAAAAAATGGAATTAGATTATTCACGGGAAAAAAAGTGTTGGCTAAGCTTCCAAATAGACCTAGCTTAACCAAATTGAATTTGGTTTAGAAATTGATGGGGCTTCAAAGCTTTACTAATGATTAATAGTATAGTATAGATTGATAGATAAACGAGGTAAATGCCTTCATTAAAAAAATTCTCAACTTGCAACGGTTAAGGTTGATGCAAAGAAAGCTTAGGTATTAACTAGAGATTACCAATCTTAATTTTTGTCAAGAAATTTAAAGATCACTATTGAGTAGATTTGGATTGTCTTGGACTTGAAATTATTTCATCGATTTTACATTAATAGGTTAGTGATCTTCGATCCTTATATATTATATGTGCGAATATATGTTTAAAAGTGCCTTGGATCCATTTTGAATCAAAATTAGGATTTCTAGATATAAATTGATTTTAGAACGTGAATAAAAACATGTTTTGATGGTTTTAAATGTTTTAAATTATTATTTTACATGATATGGATATGCACATATATGATAGCGTTTTTTATTATTGATTTTATGTTTGAAGGACTTGATACAATGCTTGTTTGTTAATTTTTTTGCTTACATATATTGGTTTAATGATTGAAACAATAATGTTGAGTAAATGGGGATGAGATATTCTATGGATGAGAATATTCAAGTGCGGATGGAGGCTATTCGACAATTCGACAAAGTATCTGATTTGATTACACGACGTTAGTGTAAGAACTGGACTAGTTGAAAGCGGGTGACTAGGTAGATTTCAAAATAAATCCCATTCTGGATCTATTAGGCAACGAAGTCAAATTTTTTATTAAAATCAATCTAATATAGTTTTAAATAAAATATTATTTTATTTAATTATTATTAAAAGATTTTAAGTTTAATTTTGTATTTTTATTATTTTGAGATTTATAAAATAGCGTATATCAAATACACTCTTGTCTGTATATGCAAGATGATTACTTGTTTTATATTATTACTTTTGTAAGTGAAGAGGCAAAATATTAATTATGGGATACAAATAAATGTGATATAAATGTTAAGAAGGTGCAATTAATTAGGAGTTACACTTGATGCTTTTATAAACAATTCATAGTATATAATTACTTAGTTTGTTTAAATAAAGTTTTGTTTAATTTAAATTTGATTATGTTATTGCAAGTGTATTTAATACACTCTTGTGTATACGTGCATCATGTAGAAAGTGTATATAGTTAACGTATATGTTAATAGGTGTTGGGGTTTACACCATAATGGACAAATTTGCGCTTTATATATGCTTTGTTGTCCTCGGTTATTATTTAAAATTATACACACACACACACGTACACATGCACTTATAAATCAATTTCCAATTGTAAAACAAATAACAATTATAAATATATGTAAACCCAATTTTGACTAATTCATATATTTAGAAATCAATATAATATCTTAAGAATCTAGTTTTGGTTTTGAAATTCAAAATTTATAATTTTAAACAACATATTTATTCTAAAGTTTGAATTATATACTATAAAGACGGTGTATATATTACAGGAACACACACACAAAAAACTTATAAATTAGACAACATTTTGTAAAATAAAACACATATGAACATATAATAAAATTTTATATATTAGGTGTAAAGGCCCGCAAATCCGTACCCCTTTGAGCCGACAATATTCCACCTCAATTCAACTCAAAGTGGATGGAAATACGAGTCTTCGGGGTTAAAGAAGAAAGAGGTAGAAGAAGAAGGAGAAAATAACAACATCAGAGTCTCACGCAGCGGAACAAAATACAATATATAATAATAGCTTTTAAATACAAAGAAATCTATAATGGTATATATACATATCATTATCAGAGTACAACAGTCATCTATCACTTTGGACAGCTTATTATCTGTCCTTACACAGCGGAAATAATAATTCAAGTACGCATATACGTTTCTGTCGTCTAGCGCGTCTCTTGAGCTCCATAGCACATTATCCTGGATCTGTTCAACTCGGTCTTACCCGAGCATCATAATAAAACAACACCCGAGTCAGTCTAGAAAACCACCGTGAGAAAATCACATTCAATTGGATTATTAAAGTTTCAAAAATCCTTTGAAAATCAAATGTATCTCGTAAGACCATGCCACAAAATAAATATGTTGGGTTTTTACCTTACGATAACCAAAACATTTTTATCAAATCCGTCTAATATTATAATAGTGTCTATAGAAAGTAAATAGAATCTAGCTGAAATGCTTACATCTCACGTTCCAGCGTAGTTGGGTACAATCAAAACCGTACAGGCGCTTATTGGAGAATGGATTCCATACAATGGAAGGGCTACTGGGGTACCGCCTGTCACAGTACCTGGCCTAGATCAGCGTACCGAGGACCACTCCCGATCCCATGCAACACAAGACCGGAGATACGCATTACTGGATAGTCCGAATAAGATCCCCCCGCGGTTGGAGCTAACAACCACCACACAGCCGAAATAAAGGGACTCTAGAGAGGGGAAATCTTACCCTACTTGGGAGCTACCCACTTATCCTTGCTGCATCTCCCCTGTTTTAGCCATTCCCGATTGATGAGGCTAGAGGTTAAGCATTGCCTTTTTGGCACACATCCACTTAGAATGCTCACCGTCCTCCAATGACGATGGTCTGATAGCATTCGTCCATACAAGTTGTCCTAGGTCTGGACAAACCGAATCACCATCTTCATCATCTTCATGGTATTCATTCGCAAACGTTCAAACCGGATCGAAGTGGTTTACGGATAATTAAATCTAATCCAGGTCTCTTCGAAACGATCAGCGCGTTGACCAATATTGATAGTCGGTAATTTAACTATCATATAACATCCACAAGCAATCATCAGGCCTTAAATAATTTCCCAAATTATTTATTTCAAAATACCTACTCAAGATATTATTTCCATACTTTGAAAATAGTTTTCAAATCCCTTTTATTCCCACAGAACAAATTTCAACCCTTGCCCAATACTTAGAATATTTTTCCCACTTCATTAGATATTCAACCCTTGAAATTATTCACTTATTTCCTATTTCTCTTTAAAAATCATTTACTACTTTATTTGTAAATTCCCCACTCGTTGCCCACGAATTCTATAAAATTCTAGAATTCCTTAGTTAATTCCCTTTAATATTTCCAAAGTCGTTTATGCTTATTTAAAATTCTAGTTTCACTTCTACTTCCCTTATGAACTTTATTTCACCTTTCAAAGTTCACTTATCTTACACTTTAGAAATTTATTTAGATTCCATAATACCATTATAAGATCTTTTCCCTGAAATCTTATCCGTTTTACTAAACTTTGCTTCCCATCTCGAGAGGATTTATAAATGAGTTTTATGACATTTAAAATTTTATATATGAAATAAGAATAATGGTTTGCTTTTAAAAGTTTGTATTAAAATAACTAACTTCGGGATATTCTAAATCTAGATAATAGTTTTAAAAGTTATATAGTATGGTAATTTAAATTCCCGTTTAAAACAATTTCAGTTTACTCAACAAAAGTCTATTTTTAGAAAATCCAAATATTTACCAATTCAATTCATAGATTCCTCTTGATTCGTATCACCCCGACTATATCACCATTTCTCACAATTGAAATATATTTCACTATTTCTTTTAAAACAATTTTCAAAACTCGATATAAGTTCACGCTATAACTTATATTTTTAACATATCCACTTATATCAATCTACCTCATTTATAAACCCCATTTATAAATTTATAAACTCCATTGAGTTTTCCATCTATTTATAAAAAAAGATTCTATTTAAAAGTCCGATTTTAATTTCCTTCCTTAATAAATTCCAATTTATTTCAAATCGATTTTCAATTATTGCTTAAGTTCTTTTCCATAATTTCGAAATATCCTTCAAGTTCTTTTATATAATTTATTTCAAAAATCTCGACCTAAATAAATTTTACCAATGGTTAAGTATAGCCCCTATTAGTTAATATATATTTATCCCACTTAGTTTTCCTTTAGAATAAATCCAATTTGCAATAAAATTATTTGCCATTCAAATTTCCTTTTTAAATTCCTTCAATTTAATTATTTCTGGTATTCGAAATGCCCATTTTAATTTCCATGCTATTTAACACTAAATAATTCAATTCACACCCAAACCATGTCAATTTATCCCTCATAACATATATCAATACACATATATGAACAATAAATATTTTTGAGGAATCCTATTAGATCCCTTCAACATGTTTTCCCTGCATCCACAGATATTAGTCAACAACATAAAATACCAATCCCACTTCGAGGCGGATATCGCGGTATATACGGTCATCCGCTATTATGCAGGACGCATAGGGTCTCATTCGCTATATAATGCGGGAATATCAATCACTCCAATACTAATATATATACTACTATATATATAACATCCAACATATAAATTATAAATTTATCAATCAAGCCAGGCATCCAATAATTTAAATTTAACATTTAAATTTTGACAAGGTAATCCGAATGAGCGAGAAATTCTCACCTTTGCTTTTTAATTTGCAGTCTGATCCATCTCGACTTATTTCTCCATGATTTTAGACCTTGTATAAATATTATAGGGTTTATTAACATTTGGAATAACCGAACAAACCAATTACCATTTAATAATTTAACTTAATCCAATAATTTAATTAACTAGTGATTTAGTTCTAAACTAATAATTTTTCCTTTTAAAAATCTTTTAGTAACTAAAATAAATTAAATAAGTTAATTGAAGAATTTAATTACCAAATCCATTATTTTTAAAATAAACTAGAAAATTAAAATATGTATAATTATTTTTCCTTTGAAATTGCCTATATATATATACTTATAAAATAATCTGTATAGGTTTAAAAATCTATTTTTTATATAACACCTATATTTTCCAAAATCTATAATAATTTTTTGGTTTCCCTATATATTAAAATGTGTGTATATTTTTTCCTGTAAATAACATAAATAGTAATTTCTTTACTGTAAAATATTTTTTTCTTTTCTGTATATATATATATTTATACATATATATATATATATTTTAGATTGAACAACATATACCTTACTGTGAAAAGTTTCCTTAAAACAGTTTATGGTTGAAACATTTTTTTTAAACTTCTGAATTAAAAATATAATTTAACATTTAATTGTAAATTAAGCTATAAAATATACCTAACAGTCTTCCCCAAAACTATCGAATACTGCTGCGATTCGCGGAAATGCTCGACCAACGAACCCATCGCGGCCTCGATGACTCTGCAAAATGAACGCCACTGCCAAACTTCGCCGATCGAACACCCAACCAAAAATGCTCAGACCTCGGAGCTCCATTCATAATGACTTCGCGATCCCCTTGCCATCTACAGCCTCGTGCCCTCCCACGCCTACGCCTGAGCCCTAAGTCGCCACTCAAAACCATCAAGACATCACCATCCATCGCGAGCGACAGCCACCAACTCCTCCTCTCGCGCACGCAACCCACGGTGACCCCAGATTCGTGAGCACTTCCCCTCCTCAAAACCCTAACTACCATCGATCGAGTCGCGCCTCAGGTTCCTCCATTTCCCTTTGCGTGAATTGCCTAGCCACTCGATCCCCTTTCTTCCCTTTTTTTTTTATTTCGAAACGAATTCGAATGATTTGTTTCTGCTGACTTTCCTCCTTTCTCTGTTTGATTACGATTCGAATGATTTGAATTTCATTACTGAACAAGATTTTTGATTTTTTTTAATTTTTGGAAGAAGGAAAAAAACCCGCGATTCCAATTTCTTCTCTTTTTTTCCATCTTTCATTTTCCTTTCGAACGAGGTTGGCCTTTTAAAAAAAAAGAGATAGCGTGAAATCTTGGGTTAGCGTATTTAAAATGTTTTGCGTGCTTGAAAAGGAATGGTACAATGAAAGGATAGGATGTACAGCTGAAGTGAAGAGTTGATATAACAATATATATATATATATATATATATATATATATATATATATATATATATATATATTTCAATTTAAATTTCAAAATGTTCCGTTTTAAGTAACTTAAAATCTCGAACCCCTATCGAGGCATGTCGCTAGGTGTTTATAATGTTATACCCCTATTCCGAACGTAATAGAAAAGGTTTCGAGTCCTAATTCGATCGTATGGAGAAGGTAGCTTTTTGGACCCAGTTATTATATTAAATTTCGATATTATTTTCAATGCGTTTACATCTCGTACGACCACGCGATAACTCCGAAAGCTATGAAAATTGAAATCCGATAATAATACAATATTATGGATCTAATGGAACTAGTTTCGTCGAATTCCGAGACTGTGCCTCAGAAGGCTATTTTTAAATGCCAATTTAAACGATATATTTTTGAAACTGAACAAACTACTTTTAAATTAAATTTTAAAAAAACTTTTATTATCTTTATTTTTATCAATATATATTTTATAAGCCTTCAAATTATTTTTAACAGGCTTAAAACTCATTATTAAATATTTTAACTAATTTCCCCGTTATTAAATTCAATTATCCAATATCCCACTATATTTAAATTCTGCATTTATTCTATAATTGAAAACCAACTCTTTCATATCCAGAAATCAATTTATAATTCAAATTAAATATTTAAAACCATTTAAATATTCCAAATTAAACAACGAAAATTTCGGGTCGTTACATTCCTCCCCTCTTAAAAGAATTTCATCCCCGAAATTGCTAAGGCGGAAAGAATGCCCCAAACCCATTAACTTACTAAAACTCACTTAGTGAAAACTGGTTATTCACTTTTCTAATGCTTTAGTTCCAAAAGAACAATTAGTTTAAATTCCCATTTCAAAATCACTTTATTTCAATTCCAATTTGAAATCAGTTCGTCGTTAACAAAAAAATTTCCAAAAATTTTCTAACTCCCAAAATTTTCGAAATTTTTTGGCAGAGTCTCCCTTGTACGGAGGAGCTTTTGCAATTTGACAAAAAAGATAAATATATATACATCGACCCACACGGTCGGAAAACAAAAATAAACAACAATATTTATATTTTCTTCTTTTTATTGTGTAGGCGTACCTCTATTTAGCATTTTTAAGCAAGCGGCTTATTTATTTAGCAATTAGCGCGACCAAAATCCAGCCAAACGGCCTCCAGGTACCTGTACTTACTTAATTTAACATGTAAGTACCAAATTATGTAACTTAATAACATTTTACTTATTTGCAATAGCTAAACACATGGATTTTTAAAAGCAATGCAGATTAAACAATATTTATAAGCTATCTAGTTGTAACAATCCCGAATTTTAATTAAATTTAAATTGATAATTAATTGAATTTTTGAATTAAAATTGTAAAATTAATCGATAAATTGAAGCGAGTTTCCCCAATTCAAATAGAATATACGTTAAATCATTTGAATTTAAATTGTGTATATATGTGTGTGTGTATATATATGTGATTATATGAATAGATTTGAAATGATATGTATATATATATATTGATAATTGAATTTAAATCTTAAAATAATGGGTTAAAGATAAATATAAAAAAATATAGATAATTGATACAAGTTTAAAAAAAATAACTTTAAATTTGAAATTGATGGGTTATGTTAAAAATAAATTAATAATAAATATTTAAGCTAGAAATAAAATATAAATATGTAAGATAAACTATAAAAATACAAAGTAAACACTAGCTAAAAAAAATAAAATTTAATAACAAATTAAATTATAGGAATTCACTTATATTACAAAATAATAAGATAAGATAAAAATAGAAATAAATAAATAAAAATACAAATATACATGATAAAAATATATACATGAATTAGCATACAAAAGAAAAGTTTCAGCCACCATTTGAAAAGAAATAGATATAGGAAAGCCTGTATAGACAACATGATGTATTTGAGTTCAACAAAATACACACACACACACATATATATATATATATATATATATAAGTAGGAAAACAAATAAACAAATATGTGTTAGCTTGCAAATGAAGACAACAAAGATATGTAAATATCTATTAGCTTGCAAAAAAAAATCAGGTTGAACACGTACAGCCGAAATGAGAAAATATATATTTGTACAACAACAATTAATGCAGCCTCCAATTGGGAAAAAATCTCTGTTCAATTTTTGTACAAAATATAAACACTTGTACAAACCCGTATATTACTTGTACAAATATTATCATCACCCTGTAACCCAATTTTTATATATCAATCCTCACTCAGTTTCGTTCATTCAAAGCTAAGTAAACTGAAGAAAATATCATCTTAAACCTTAAAAAAATTCAATCAAAACAGCAACACGGATTTATTAAAACAAGAGAAATCAAAGAAGAGTTTAACTTGCGAAATTCAAAGGCCCGTTTCAACTTGAAGCTCTGTTCTTTCTTCAAAACACTATGAGTAAACTCATTCTTAAACCAAAATTTGTTTTGGATATCTAATGTGCATGTGATCATCTGGGTAGTTTGAATCCAACTATGTTGTATGGCTATAGAAAGATGTCTGTGTATATATACATATACTCTTTGTATATTTGGAAAACAAGAAATGAAGATGACTTTGTTAATTAATGAACAGGTTTGAATTTTAGTTCAAAAACTAAATTCTATCTTCCTCAATCTCTTCTAGCTTGTAATATTAAAACAAAACATGTTAAAAGTCATCATAGCTAAATTTTAAAAATATATTTTTAATATAATATGGAATGGTTTTGTTTGAAAGAAGAGATACAGTAAAAATTCAAGATTTGTCCAAATTTCGAATTGCATGAATTCCAAATTTTATTACATCACCTAAAACTATTTCGAAAATAATGATTTTTAAAACAAAAATCAGATTTTTTAGTTTCGAATTGAGGTGGCATTTGCGAGTTGAACGGAAAGTGGAGTTTTGCCAAATTCCGGCGATGGGCGACGTTCTGGAGGCTAAGGTTCCGCGTGGAGGTGGAGGAGCCTACGGCGATGGTGGGAAAAATGGTCGGAGATGTACTCGATCATCGTGGAGGAGGCGGAGAACATTTGAAATTTTTAAACCTAGTTTTAGCTAAGGTCGAGAATTTGATCGAAGCAGGTTCGTTTGTGCATCGAGTTGCACGTACGACTGGGGAGTGATGGCTTTGGGGTTGAAGAAGTGGTGGCCGGAGTCGTATGATTTCTAGTGGAGTAGATCTTCGGCGTCGAGACGTTTTTGAGTTGTTCAGTGGGTTCCAGTTTTGTCCAACATGTTCGAATTCGATTTCGTGGATGCTTTCGAGGATCTGGTTGTTTAGGTTCGTCCATGGTGATGTTGTCGACTTATCAAAGGCAACATGGTCAACTGAAGATGGTCGGAGCTTCAGTGCATATGCACGGGGTGTTGATGATGTCTGGGTTGCTGTGATTGGAGAAGGAGGTAACGACTCGGGTAGAAGCTCGGGTGAGTGATGGATTGACTCGAGTCTTGTATGGGGTAGTTCGAATGTTTAAACTTTATAACAGGATTTTTAATTTAAACTAAAATAACGTTTTAAAAAGAAAAGGAAAGGAAGAAGAAGGAGGGAGCTCGGGGGAAACTCGGGGAAGAATTGAAGTTAGCTCGGGAATTTTAGTTTTTGGGCTCGGGTTTTATTTAAATTGTATTAACCAAGTTTTTAAGGTTTGAAAAAAATGAATAAGGTTTCAAATGAATATTTCCAAGTTCAAAAGTAAATTATTAAACAAGATTTTAAACGAGTTTCAAAGTTTGAATTTTAAAAGTTAATGAATTTTTTTGGGTGATTGAATAAATATGTATTAGGTAATTAATTTATTTAATTAACAAGTGTTTTTGTAAAATAATGAAACAATTAAAAAGATAATTTCTCAATGTAATTAATTAAAGGATTTGTTAATTAATTACTTAAAGAATAATTAATCAATGTGATTAATTAAAGTTAATTAAATTATGTGATTAATTAGGGATGATCATTTATTGTAATTAATTAAAGGTAATCAATTAAATGGTAATTAATTAAGGGGTAATTAATAGGTAATGATAATTAATTAATGTAATCAAAGGTTGATTTATTAATTAAGGTTAATTAATTACTTAAAGATAATTACTTAATAAAAGTAATTAAGGATAATTAATTAATGATTAAAGTTGATTTATCAAGTGATTAAAGAAAAATTAATTAAAGGATAATTATTTATGTGATTAATTAATTAAGGTAATTAATTAAAGAATAATTAAATAATTAGGGGTTAATTATTTAATGATTAAAGGTTGATTTATGTATTAATTAAGGCTAATTAATTAATAATTGAAGTTTAATTAATTTATTATTAAAGGATAATTAATTAAAATGGTTTGTAATTAATTAATGTTAATTAACCAAAATTAGTAATTTATTCAAAAGTAAATAATCTGGTTTAAATTAATCAGATAACTAAATTGATCCTACTTATGGATGTTTGGATTATATTGGGTGTTGAATTGTTGATATTCTGATATGTGATGTTGTGTGATATATTCTGATTTGTGTGTGATCTGTACCGTAGTTTATTTTTTTGGGATGAATGTAATATGTTATCTGTAATTTATATATCTGTGATCTGTGAATAAAAGATAAGCGTTATAGTTTATACCGCTTATCAACTATTTCTCTGTATTTTGATCTGTGATGATTTATTGATGTTGCACTACTGTGTGAAACCCCTGGACCACACTTTTACACACACAAATATGGATTTCACGAGGAAATCGGTTAAGTCACAGATGATTTAAATTTAATGTTTTTGGAATTTGAATTTTAATTTCAATTGATTTTGGAAATGGATTTGGGTTAAATGTTAAAGCTTTCGAAAAGGAGTTTTTAAGATAAAAGTTATTTTGAATAACTTGGTAAAGCTTCCACTTTAAATAATTCAATCTGAATTTGAATTTAAAATAAGGAATTTAATTCTATATTGAAAATTTTGGTTTAAAAATGTGATACAAGTTATAAATGTGTTTATATGAATTTGAACCATTTTAAAAGTATGGTTTTGAGAATTTGAATTTAACCCAAGGACTTTAACTCGTATAAATGAATCAGATTTTCTGAAATGAAAACTATTTGTTTTCAAATGATAAAAGCTTTCATATAAGAAATGAAATTCCAATTTAATTTAAAGGAATTTCAAGTTTGAATTGAAAAATGGTTTTCCAAGTTATGAGTGAATTCTTTTTGAAAGCTATGAATTGAATCTGTTTATTTTTAACAGATTTAAAATGGTGATTTGTTTAAACCATTCAAAATGAAATTGTTTTGAAATCTATAAGTTAAATCTTGATTTAAAGATTTAATGAGTTAATCCAATTGAAATGGAAATCGATTTGGGAAATCTATGAATAGATCTTTGTGAAACTAGGTGAACTTTGTGAATTGAATCTGTTTATTTTTAACAGATTTAAAATGGTAATGTGTTTAAACCATTTAAAGAAAAGTTTTGGAAAATAAGTCGTGATTTAATTGAAATTACATTATCCATATGTTTTAAAATATTGCGCTCATTATTCGGTTTAGCCGGGAGAGGACTTTGTGTCATATAACCCATTCTGAATAAGTGATACGTCGTATATGGATAGCATTTGAAGACCGGTTATTTGTGAAAACGATAGGATAACCTATCGATAGTCTCTGCACTGGGTAGCGCCCGGTATAGAGATTCCCTAAGTGATGGGAAGTTCGATCGGGATTGTGAATAACCGGATTGCAAGGGCTTCTTTGGAAGTGCCTTCGGTTCTGTTCGAACCCGGAATAGACTTGTATGGTTGTATGTCTGACATTACATTTTGAGATATAAAGTTGATTTCTTTCAAATACATTTCTGTTTGGTGGCGGAGAATTTATTCTCTTAGCTTAACACCCTTCTTTGAGACGTACGAGCTCAGAGGTTATGTAGTTTAAGGTTATCAGTGATATACTCCCAATTTGGTAGTGTGGCATGCTGAGTGTGCTGTGTGTTGATGGTCATTTGTTGATCATTTGTTGATCAAAGCATGGCTTTATGAAAAAGCATAGCTTTGTGGACGAGACCGCATCAGGACCTCACAACCCGGAAATGGTCGAAATAGGATTGACGCGGCAAGGTTATGAGGGTCGCTCCCTTTAGGGTATGTCATTTCCTTCTGGAAAAAGGTGATATTATGGTATGGAGCCCAGATATTTACCTATGTGGTGGCTCCAATCTCATTTACTGTGTGGTTGTTGCTTTGTGATCGAGGTACCTCGGATAAAGGTCCCAAAGAACTGGGGGGTAGCATATTCGTGTAATAGTTACCTAGTGTAAGAGGTAACCCGACCATGTGTTGGCAGAGAGCTAGTTAGTTCTCGGGACGTCCATCCAGAGGCGTACACATTGACAGTAGGAAGTTCCTTAGCCTGACCATTTGTTGGAAATCCAATTCCCAATACGAACCTAGTACGGTTTTAGTTGTAGAACCTGCCATTTACTTATGGTGGTCACCACTGTTTAGATGGTAGCTATAGTAGACATAGTTCGAAATGTCTATGCTGGCTAAGATTAATATTATACTTTCGAAATGTTTTCCACTATGCACTAATAATAATAATCCAAAGATTTTCGTAGTAAGCTTGTTTGACTATCATAAGAAGAAATCTCCTCCAATTCTGCGTTTGCATTGTGTGTGTGGCGGGAGGTCTTATGGTAGTTTCATTTTCCAAAAGCATTGCGGATTTCAATGTTTAAAATTCTTTTGTTGTTTGTTTAAAGATAAACTACTTTTGTTACTCACAGCAGTCCCATGACTAACTCGAAGTTTATTGTTCCCTTCCTAAATTCTGGGTGCCCACAATTTTCCACACGGGCAGTCTAGAGTTGGGTTTTTCAGATAGTCAGATTTAGTAGATTAGTTGGAGCTAGTTCAGTTTTTGGAGATCATGGACTGCACTTGCTTAGCTTGGTGCAACGTGATGATGGTTCGAGTTGATGTTGGAGTTGTTGGTCTCATTCTCTTTTGAGGATCATTTGGAATTATCACTTTTTTTTTCCGTTGTATCATTATTTATCTCTGATATTCTTGTATCATATTGATATCATTGTTGTATATCATTCTGGATATTGTATTCATTGGAGTTGTATATGATATCATTCATTTTTTATTCCGCTGTGTTGTTATACTTAATGGTGTTATAAGCTCCGGGGAGCCAGATTCGGCGTTTGAATCTACGGCAGTCGAGTACAAGTGAAGTACGGGTGCCGATTTTCGAAGGCCGAGTCAGGGATCTTTACAAGTTGTTAGCTCAGGAGTATAACAAATTAAGTAGCTCATTAGAGATAGGGTGAAGTTTACCCTAGAATGAGTATCTCTAAGATATCCGTCCGTGTGCCTCAGTAAATTCTCGTACTATTCACTAATAGTAAGTATGAGCGTAAGAAGAGGATGAGATAGGGGACAGGGGGATACCACCACGAAATGGTCAATACCCTGTAACAACAAGGAAATAATCCTTTCTCTATCAATCTCTTTTGTTCAACATCTCTTTTCAATTCTTTGACAGTTCCTGGTAGATCCAGGAAGAGATTCGATATATTAATATGGGCCATAAACTCCAAATAGGTCAGAATTGTTGTTTGGATGTATTGGTTGCTTTGGTTTCTATGGTTGATAGGTATACTTTAGTTCTAAACTAAAAGTTTTGGAATTGTATCCATATATCTATTCTTTGAGTCCGGATATGTTCTACGAATGGTTAGTTATCCCTTCGGATTAACCAATGCCACTGCATACTTCGTAGATCTGGATAACCCGAGTATTTTGTGAAGTGTTAAATAGATTCGTTCTCGTATCTATTATAGATATTTTGATTTGGTAAGCCAAATGCAGAATAAATATTCAGTTTGATTTGATGAAATATTCTTCATTTATCTTTGTATCTCCTTGGCGAATTTCGGGGATGAAATTTCTTAATGGGGGAAAGTTGTAACGATCCCGAATTTTAATTAAATTTAAACTGATAATTAATTGAATTTTTGAATTAAAATTATAAAATTAATCGATAAATTGAAGCGAGTTTCCCTAATTCAAATAGAATATACGTTAAATCATTTGAATTTAAATTGTGTATATATGTGTGTGTATATATATATGTGACTATATGAATAGATTTGAAATGATATGTGTGTGTGTATATATATATATATTGATAATTGAAGTTAAATCTTAAAATAATGGGTTAAAGATAAATATAAAAAATATAGATAATTGATACAAGTTTTAAAAAAATAACTTTAAATTTAAAATTGATGGGTTATGTTAAAAATAAATTAATAATTAATATTTAAGCTAGAAATAAAATATAAATATGTAAGATAAACTATAAAAATACAAAGTAAACAGTAGCTAAAAAAATAAAATTTAATAACAAATTAAATTATAGGAATTCACTTATATTACAAAATAATAAGATAGGATAAAAATAGAAATAAATAAATAAAAATACAAATATACATGATAAAAATATATACATGAATTAGCATACAAAAGAAAAGTTTCAGCCACCATTTGAAAACAAATAGATATAGGAAAGCCTGTATAGACAACATGATGTATTTGAGTTGAACAAAGCACACACACACACACACACACACACACATATATATATATATATAAGTAGGAAAACAAATAAACAAATATGTGTTAGCTTGCAAATGAAGACAACAAAGATATGTAAATATCTATTAGCTTGCAAAAAAAATCAGGTTGAACATGTACATCCGAAATTAGAAAATATATATTTGTACAACAACAATTAATCCAGCCTCCAATTGGGAAAAAAATCTCTGTTCAATTTTTGTACAAAATATAAACACTTGTACAAATATTATCATCACCCTGTAACCCAATTTTTATATATCAATCCTCACTCAGTTTCGTTCATTCAAAGCTAAGTAAACTGAAGAAAATATCATCTTAAACCTTAAACAAAAATTCAATCAAAACAGCAACACAGATTTATTAAAACCAGAGAAATCAAAGAAGAGTTTAGCTTGCAAAATTCAAAGGCCTGTTTCAACTTGAAGCTCTTCTTTCTTCAAAACACTGTGAGTAAACTCATTCTTAAACCAAAATTTGTTTTGGATATCTGATGTGCATGTGATCATCTGGGTAGTTTAAATCCAACTATGTTGTATGGCTATAGAAAGATGTCTGTGTATATATACATATACTCTTTGTATATTTGGAAAACAAGAAATGAAGATGACTTTGTTAATTAATGAATAGATTTGAATTTTAGTTCAAAAACTAAATTCTATTTTCCTCAATCTCTTCTAGCTTGTAATATTAAAACAAAACATGTTTAAAGTCATCATAGCTAAATTTTAAAAATATATCTTTAATATAATATGGAATGGTTTTGTTTGAAAGAAGAGATATAGTAAAAATTCAAGATTTGTCCAAATTTCGAATTGCATGAATTCCAGATTTGATTACATCACCTAAAACTATTTCGAAAATAATGATTTTTAAAACAAAAATCAGATTTTTTTAGTTTCGAATTGAGGTGGCATTTGCGAGTTGAACGGAAAGTGGAGTTTTGCCAAATTCTGGCGATGGGCGACGTTCTGGAGGCTGGGGTTTCGCGTGGAGGTGGAGGAGCCTACGGCGATGGTGGGAAAAATGGTCGGAGATGTACTCGATCATCGTGGAGGAGGCGGCGAACATTTGAAATTTTTAAACCTAGTTTTAGCTAAGGTCGAGAATTTGATCGAAGCAGGTTCGTTTGTGCATCGAGTTGCACGTACGACTGGGGAGTGATGGCTTTGGGGTTGAAGAAGTGGTGGCCGGAGTCGTATGATTTCTGGTGGAGTAGATCATCGGCGTCGAGACGTTTTTGAGTTGTTCAGTGGGTTCCAGTTTTGTCCAACATGTTCGAATTCGATTTCGTGGATGCTTTCGAGGATCTGGTTGTTTAGGTTGGTCCATGGTGATGTTGTCGCCTTATCGAAGGCAATGTGGTCAACTGAAGATGGTCGGAGCTCCGGTGTATGTGCACGGGGTGTTGATGATGTCTGGGTTGCTGTGATTGGAGAAGGAGGTAACGACTCGGGTAGAAGCTCGGGTGAGTGATGGATTGACTCGAGTGTTGTATGGGGTAGTTCGAATGTTTTAACTTTATAACAGGATTTTTAATTTAAACTAAAATAACGTTTTAAAAAGAAAAGGAAAGGAAGAAGAAGGAAGGAGCTCGGGGGAAACTCGGGGAAGAATTGAAGTTAGCTCGGGAATTTTAGTTTTTGGGCTCGGGTTTTATTTAAATTGTATTAACCAAGTTTTTAAGGTTTGAAAAAAATGAATAAGGTTTCAAACGAATATTTCCAAGTTCAAAAGTAAATTATTAAACAAGATTTTAACCGAGTTTCAAAGTTTGAATTTTAAAAGTTAATGAATTTTTTTGGGTGATTGAATAAATATGTATTGGTTAATTAATTTATTTAATTAACAAGTGTTTTTGAAATATAATGAAAGCAATTAAAAAGATAATTTCTCAATGTAATTAATTAAAGGATTTGTTACTTAATTACTTAAAGAATAATTAATCAATGTGATTAATTAAAGTTAATTAAATTATGTGATTAATTAGGGATGATCATTTATTGTAATTAATTAAAGGTAATCAATTAAATGGTAATTAATTATGGGGTAATTAATAGGTAATGATAATTAATTAATGTAATCAAAGGTTGATTTATTAATTAAGGTTAATTAATTACTTAAAGATAATTACTTAATAAAAGTATTTAAGGATAATTAATTAATGATTAAAGTTGATTTATCAAGTGATTAAAGAATAATTAATTAAAGGATAATTAATTTATGTGATTAATTAATTAAGGCTAATTAATTAAAGAATAATTAAATAATTAGGGGTTAATTATTTAATGATTAAAGGTTGATTTATGTATTAATTAAGGCTAATTAATTAATAATTAAAGGTTAATTAATTTATTATTAAAGGATAATTAATTAAAATGGTTTGTAATTAATTAATGTTAATTAACCAAGATTAGTAATTTATTCATAAGTAAATAATCTGGTTTAAACTAATCAGATAACTAAATTGATCCTACTTATGGATGTTTGGATTATATTGGGTGTTGAATTGTTGATATTCTGATCTGTGATGCTGTGTGATATATTTTGATTTGTGTGTGATCTGTAGCGTAGTTTATTTATTTGGGATGAATGTAATATGTTATCGGTAATTTATATATCTGTGATCTGTGAATAAAAGATAAGCGTTATAGTTTATACCGCTTATCAACTATATCTGTGTATTCTGATCTGTAATGATTTATTGATGTTGCACTACTGTGTGAAACCCATGGACCACACTTTTACACACACAAATATGGATTTCACGAGGAAATCGGTTAAGTCACAAATGATTTAAATTTAATGTTTTTGGAATTGGAATTTTAATTTCAATTGATTTTGGAAATGGATTTGGGTTAAATGTTAAAGCTTTCGAAAAGGAGTTTTTAAGATAAAAGTTATTTTGAATAACTTGGTAAAGCTTCCACTTTAAGTAATTCAATCTGAATTTGAATTTAAAATAAGGAATTAAATTCTATATTGAAAATTTTGGTTTAAAAATGTGATAGAAGTTATAAATGTGTTTATATGAATTTGAACCATTTTAAAAGTATGGTTTTGAGAATTTGAATTTAACCCAAGGACTTTAACTCGTATAAATGAATCAGATTTTCTGAAATGATAACTATTTGTTTTCAAATGATAAAAGCTTTCATATAAGAAATGAAATTCCAATTTAAGTTAAAGGAATTTAAAGTTTGAATTGAAAAATGGTTTTCCAAGTTATGAGTGAATTCTTTTTGAAAGCTATGAATTGAATCTGTTTATTTTTAACAGATTTAAAATGGTGATTTGTTTAAACCATTCGAAATGAAATTGTTTTGAAAGCTATAAGTTAAATCTTGATTTAAAGATTTAATGAGTTAATCCAATTGAAATGGAAATCGATTTGGGAAATCTATGAATATATCTTTGTGAAACTGGGTGAACTTTGTGAATTGAATCTGTTTATTTTTAACAGATTTAAAATGGTAACGTGTTTAAACCATTTAAAGAAAATTTTTGGATAATAAGTCGTGATTTAATTGAAATCCCATTATCCATATGTTTTAAAATATTGCGCTCATTATTCGGTTTAGCCGGGAGAGGACTTTCTGTCATATAACCCATTCCGAATAAGTGATACGTCGTATATGGATAGCATTTGAAGACCGGTGTTGAAGACCGGGTATTTGTGAAAACGATAGGATAACCTATCGATTGTCTCTGCACTGGATAGCGCCCGGTATAGAGATTCCCTAAGTGATGGGAAGTTCGATCGGGATTGTGAATACCCGGATTGCAAGGGCTTCTTTGGAAATGCCTTCGGTTCTGTTCGAACCCGGAACAGACTTGTATGGTTGTATGTCTGTCATTACATTTTGAGATATAAAGCTGATTTCTTTCAAATACATTTCTGTTTGGTGGCGGAGAATTTATTCTCTTAGCTTAACACCCTTCTCTGAGACGTACGAGCTCAGAGGTTATGTAGTTGAAGGTTATCAGTGATATACTCCCAATTTGGTAGTGTGGCATGCTGAGTGTTGTTGTGTTTTGATGGTCATTTGTTGATCAAAGCATGGCTTTGTGAAAAAGCATAGCTTTGTGAACGAGACCGCATCAGGACCTCACAACCAGGAAATGGTCGAAACAGGAATGATGCTGCAAGGTTATGAGGGTCGCTCCCTTTAGGGTATGTCATTTCCTTCTGGAAAAAGGTGATATTATGGTATGGAGCCCAGATATTTACCTATGTGGTGGCTCCAATCTCATTTACTCTGTGGTTGTTGCTTTGTGATCGAGGTACCTCAGATAAAGATCCCAAAGGACCGGGGGGTGGCATATTCGTGTAGTAGTTACCTAGTGTAAGAGGTAACCCGGCCTTGTGTTGGCAGAGATCTAGTTAGTTCTCTGGACGTCCATCCAGAGGCGTACCCATTGACAGTAGGAAGTTCCTTAGCCTGACCATTTGTTGGAAATCCAATTCCCAATACGAACCCAGTACGGTTTTAGTTGTAGAACCTGCCATTTACTTATGGTGGTCACCACTGTTTAGATGGTAGCTATAGTAGGCATAGTTCGAAATGTCTATGCTGGCTAAGATTAATATTATACTTTCGAAATGTTTTCCACTATGCACTAATAATAATAATCCAATGATTTGCGTAGTAAGCATGTTTGACTATCATAAGAAGAAATCTCCTCCAATTCTGCGTTTGCATTGTGTGTGTGGCGGGAGGTCTTATGGTAGTTTCATTTTCCAAAAGCATTGTAGATTTCAATGTTTAAAATTCTTTTGTTGTTTGTTTAAAGATAAACTGCTTTTGTTACTCACACCAGTCCCATGACTGACTCGGAGTTTATTGTTCCCTTCCTAAACTCTGGGTGCCCACAATTTTCCACACGGGCAGTCTAGAGTTGGGTTTTTCAGATAGTCAGATTTAGTAGATTAGTTGGAGCTAGTTCAGTTTTGGAGATCATAGACTGCACTTTCTTAGCTTGGTGCAACGTGATGATGGTTCGAGTTGATGTTGGAGTTGTTGGTCTTATTCTCTTTTGAGGATCATTTGGAGTTATCAATTTTGTTTTCCGCTGTATCATTATTTATCTCTGGTATTCTTGTATCATATTGATATCATTGTTGTATATCATTCTGGATATTGTATTCATTGGAGTTGTATATGATATCATTCATTTTTTATTCCGCTGTGTTGTTATACTTAATGGTGTTATAAGCTCCGGGGAGCCAGATTCGGCGTTTGAATCTACAGCATTCGAGTACAAGTGAAGTACGGGTGCCGAATTTCGAAGGCCGAGCTAGGGATCTTTACACTATATGACTTCAATCAACCCATATACTATTTTAATTCAATTTATATGGTTTACAACTCAATTGCATACATTCAATTCATTTATAAACCGAACAAACTCATATTCATTCCAATTGATTCCAAAATCAAAATAATCAATTTTGTTTGCTTTTATCAATTCATAGAATTTTATTTACTTTCGTTTACGTCAAACGACAAACTTTTCTATGCGAATTCGATGATATTCACTTAATAGAATATCCATTTTAGTTTATAACCCCTTCAAAATAATTCCAGCTCATTTTATATTTAATTCCATTTCAATTTTAACTTATTCGCACCAAATATAATTTCATTCCATTCTAATGTATTCACAATCCTTTCATTGCATTTTATTTCATATCCAAATAGGTTTCATTCAAAACCATTTTATTAAACCCGAAAACATTCCATATGTTAAATAACCATTCCGCAAGTAGATTTAAGCCAAGCTTCTTTTAATTTTAACTTAAGTTATTTATTTTCTTCAAATTATTTCACTCCATAACTCAAGTTTATTTTTCTTGTAACCAACTTCCAATTTAAATCCTTGATTCGATTTTTATTTAATCAAATCCCACACATTTTACTAATTAATTCAATTAATCCATTTTAAATTTTAAATCCCATACTCAATTCATCCCGAATTTATTTTATTAATAACAGGGCCATTTTCAATTTATTTCTACTCACTTGGATTTTATTTGCAAATTCAAACTATTTCTATTTTAATCCAATTCCATTTCATTTGACAACATTTCCACTTATATTTAATTTACTAAAAATTCAAGTTGAATTTTTATTTATAACTCGAGTTCATTTCCAAACTCCATTATTAACTCACAATTCAACTTCTATTTAACTAAATTAGGTTCTACTTCCATATTTTATTAACTAGATAGTTACCTAATTAGTTCACTCCTAATTCTTAATCCATATTTGATTTTTATTTCAAAAATCACTTTAACTATTTTGCTTGAGTTAAATCTGTTTTATAATTCAAGTTTGGATTTCTATTTCATTTTCCAAAATATCAAACAATCTTTATTTTGGGTTTTCTATTCCACTTTCCAATTTTATAAGTCACAACTTATTATTTTTCACATTTCCATTCATTTAAAATCAAGCACATTCACATTCTGTTATTAACTCAAGACTATACATTTATTTATAGCCCAAGCATATCTTTATTCAATCCATCTTTTATGAGCCATTCCAATATATTTATTCCAATCCAATTCTTATTCAACTTGCTTTTATTTATTTAAGTAAGAAATTAATTTCATTCAATTCATCTATAACTCAACTGAATTTTATTTGAATTTAATTCTATTTCAACTCAACTTCATTTAGCTTTAGTTAATTTCCATCTGATTAATTTTTTTTTCAAATCTAACTTAATTTTATTTTCCAATTCAATCACATCCAAAATTTAATTCATTTAGCTAATCTACTTCACTAATCTATTTCTTCCAAATCACCATTAATTTAATTTCAAAAATTTAATTTTTGTCAACTTAATCCAAGTTAAATTTCATTTTTATTTTCTTGTATAATTTATACTTATACAATTTTCCCATATAAGTTATATGAACTATTTCAACATTTATAATCTTGTTTGACTATAATATTATCATCGAAACACTTCAATTATATATAATAATTTCAGAAAATTATTTCTTTTTATATCAAAATATATTTTTGGGTAAAATTATTTCATTTACCCACTTCTAAAAAAAATACGGTGTCGGTTTGCCTAGTTTAAGAGTTTAGAAATCACTATCGATATAGTTGTTCCGACTATACCGACCAAAATTTATAAACACTCAACCGATAAGTCAACACAATATTAAAACAATTTATATTCACTAACAAATACGCGCTCATATCTATTAATACGCTCAAACTCATTCTAGAGTACTACTGACTCTATCTCTAATTAGTAATCCCCACAAGAGCTAAGGATCTCGCTTAACCTTCAGCTCTGATACCAAATGTAAAGGCCCGCAAATCCGTACCCCTTTGAGCCGACAATATTCCACCTCAATTCAACTCAAAGTGGATGGAAATACGAGTCTTCAAGGTTAAAAAAGAGAGAGGTAGAAGAAGAAGGAGAAATAACAACATCAGAGTCTCACAATCGCAGTGGAACAAAATACAATATATAATAACAACTTTTAAATACAAAGAAATCTAAACTATTATATATACATACCATTATCAGAGTACAACAGTCATCAATCACTTTGGACGGCTTATTATCTGTCCTTACACAGCGGAAATAATAATTCAAGTACGGAGATACGTCTCTGTTATCCAGCTCGTCTCTTGAGCTCCATAGCGAATTATCCTGGATCTGTTCAACTCGGTCTGACCTGATCATCATAAAAAAACAACACCCGAGTCAGTCTGGAAAACCACTGTGAGAAAATCACATTCAATTGGATTATTAAAGTTTCAAAAATCCTTTGAAAATCAAAGGTATCTCGTAAGACCACGCCACAAATAAATATGTCGGGTTTTTACCTTACGATAACCAAAACATTTTTATCAAATTCGTCTGATAATATAATAGTGTCTATAGAAAGTAAATAGAATCTAGCTGAAATGCTTAAATCTCACGTTCCAGCATAATTGGGCATAATCAAAACTGTACGGGCGCTTATTGGAGAATGGATTCCATACAATGGCAGGGCTACTGAGGTACCGCCCGTCACAGTACCTGGCCTAGATCAGCGTACCGAGGACCACTCTCGATCCCTTCCAACACAAGACCGGAGCTACCCTTTACTGGATAGTCCGAATAAGATCACCCCGCGGTTGGAGCTAACAACCGCCACACAGCCGAAATAAAGGAACTCTAGATAGGGGAAATCTTACCCTACTTGGGTGCTACCCACTTAGCCATGCTCCACCTCCCATATTTTAGCCATTCCCGGTTGATGAGGCTTGAGGTTAAGCGTTACCTTTTTGGCACACATCCACTTAGAATGCTCACCGTCCTCCAATGATGATGTTCTGATAGCATTCGTCCATACAAGTTGTCCTAGGGCTGGACAAACCGAATCACCGTCTTCATCATCTTCACGGTATTCATTTGCAAACGTTCAAACCGGATCGAAGTGGTTTTCGGATAATTAAATCCGATCCCAGTCTCTTCGAAACGACAAGCGCATTGGCCAATATTGATAGTCGTTTATTTAACTATCATATAACATCCACAAGCAACCATCAGGCCTTAAATAATTTCCCAAAGTATTTATTTCAAAATACCTACTCAAGATATTATTTCCATACTTTGAAAATAGTTTTCAAATCCCTTTTATTCCCACGGAACAAATTTCAACCCTTGCCCAATACTTAGAATATTTTTCCCACTTCATTAGATATTCAACCCTTGGAAATTATTCACTTATGTCCTATTTCTCTTTAAAAATCATTTACTACTTTATTTGTAAATTCCCCACTCGTTCCCCACGAATTCTATAAAATTCCAGAATTCCTTAGTTAATTCCCTTTAATATTTCCAAAGTGGTTTATGCTTATTTAAAATTCTAGTCTCACTTCTACTTCCCTTATGAACTTTATTTCACCTTTCGAAGTTCGCTTATCTTACACTTTAGAAATTTATTTAGATTCCATAATACCATTATAAGATCCTTTCCCTAAAATCTTATCCGTTTTACTAAACTTCGCTTCCCATCTCGAGAGGATTTACAATTGAACTTTATGACATTTAAAATTTTATATATGAAATAAGAATAATGGTTTGCTTTTAAAAGTTTGTATTAAAATAACCAACTTCGGGATATTCTAAATCCAGATAATAGTTTTAAAAGTTATATAGTATGATAATTTAAAATCCCGTTTAAAACAATTTCAGTTTACTCAACAAAATAGAAAATCCAAATATTTACCAATTCAATTCATAGATTCCTCTTGATTCGTATCACCCCGACCATATCACCATTTCTCACATTCAAAATATATTTCACTATTTCTTTTATAACAATTTTCATAACTCGACATAAGTTCACGCCATAACTTATATTTTTAACATATCCACTGATATCAATCTATCTCAACCCCGTTTATAAATTTATAAACTCCCCTGAGTTTTCCATCTATTTATAAAAACAGATTCTATTTAAAAGTCCGATTTTAATTTCCTTCCTTAATAAATTCCAATTTATTTCAAATCTATTTTCAATTATTGCTTAAGTTCTTTTCCATAATTTCGAAATATCCTTCAAGTTCTTTTATATAATTTATTTCGAAAATCTCCACTTAAATCAATTTTATGAATGGTTAAGTATAGCCCTCATTAGTTAATATATATTTATCCCACTTAGTTTTCCTCTAGAATAAATCCAATTTACAATATAAATATTTGCCATTCAAATTTCCTTTTTAAATTCCTTCAATTTAATTATTTATGGTATTCGAAATGCCCATTTTAATTTCCATGCCATTTAACACAATAATTCAATTCACACCCAAACCATATCAATCTATCCCTCATAACATATATCAATACACATATATGAACAATCAATATTTTTGAGGAATCCTGTTGGGTCCCTCCAACCTTTTTTCCTTGCATCCATAGATGTTAGTCAACAATATAAAATACCAATCCCACTTCGAGAGGGATATCGCGGTATATAGGGTCATCTGCTATTATGCGGGGCGCATAGATTCTCATCCGCTATATAATGCGGGAATATCAATCACTCCAAAACTAATATATACTACTATATATATAACATCCAATAGATAAATTATAAATTTATCAATCAAGCCAAGCATCCAACAATTTAAATTAACATTTAAATTTTAACAAGGTAATCCAAATGAGTGAGAAATTCTCACCTTTGCTTTTTAATTGGCAATCTGATCCATCTCGACTTGTTTCTCCATGATTTTAGACCTTGTATAAATATTATAGGGTTTATTAACATTTGGAATAATCGAACAAACCAATTACCATTTAATAATTTAACTTAATCCAATAATTTAATTAACTAGTGATTTAGTTCTAAACTAATAATTTTTCCTTTTAAAAATCTTTTAGTAACTAAAATAAATTAAATAAGTTAATTGAACAATTTAATTACAAAATCCATTATTTTTAAAATAAACTAGCAAATTAAAATATGTATAATTATTTTTCCTTTGAAACTACCTATATATATATATATATATATTTATAAAAATAATCTGTATAGGTTTAAAAATCTAATTTTATATAACTCCTATATTTTCTAAAATCTATAATAATTTTCTATTTTCCCTATATATTAAAATGTGTTTATATTTTTTTCTGTAAATAACATAAATAGTATGTTCTTTACTGTAAATTTTTTTTTCTTTTCTGTATATATATATTTATACATATATATAAATTTTAGATTGAAACCAGCATATACCTAAATGTGAAAATTTCCCTTAAAACAGTTTATGGTTGAAATATATTTTTTTAAACTTCTGAATTTAAAAATCTAATTTAACACTTAATTTTAAATTAAGCTATATAATATACCTAACAGTCTTCCCCAAAACTTTCAAATACTGCTGCGATTCGCGAAATGCTCGACCAATGAACACATCGCGGCCTCGATGACTCTGCAAAACGAACGCAGCTGCCAAGCTTCGCTGATCGAACACCCAACCAAAAATGCTCTGACCTTAGAGCTCCATTCACAACGACCTCGCGATCCCCTTGCCATCTACTACCTTGTGCCCTCCCGTGCCTACGCTTGAGCCCTAAGTCATCGCTCGAAACCATCATGACATCACCATCCATCGCGATCGATAGCCACCAACTCCTCCTCTCGCGCATGCAACCCATGGTGACCACAGATTCGCGAGCACTTCCCCTCCTTAAAACCCTAACTGCCATTAATCGAGTCGCGCCTCAGGTTCCTCCATTCCCCTTTGCGTGAATTGCCTAGCCACTCGATCCCCTTTCTTCCCTTATTTTTATTTCGAAACGAATTCGAATGATTTGTTTCTGCTGACTTTCCTCCTTTCTATATTTGATTACGATTCGAATGATTTGAATTTCATTACTGAACAAGATTTTCGATTTTTTTTAATTTCTGGAAGAAGGAAAAAACTCGCGGTTCCATTATCTTCTCTTTTTTTCAGTCTTTCATTTTCCTTTCGAACGAGGTTGGCCTTTTAAAAAAAAGAGATTGCGTGAAATCTTGGGTTAGCTTATTTAAAATGTTTTGCATGCTTGAAAAGGAATGGTACAGTGAAAGGATAGGATGTACAGCTGAAGTGAAGAGTTGATATAACAATATATATATATATATATATATATATATATTTCAATTTAAATTTCAAAATGTTCTGTTTTACGTAACTAAAAATCTCGAACCCCTATCGAGGCATGCCGCTAGGCGTTTATAATGTTATACCGCTATTCCGAATGCAATGGAAAAGGTTTCGAGTCCTAATTCGATCGTATGGAGAAGATAGCTTTTTGGACCCAGTTATTATATTAAATTTCGATATTATTTTCAACGCGTTTACCTCTCGTACGGCCACACGATAACTTCGAAAGCTACGAAATTTGAATTCCAAGACTGTGCCTTGGAAGGCTATTTTTAAATGTCAATTTAAACGATATATTTTTGAAACTGAACAAACTACTTTTAAATTTAATTTAAAAAACTTTTATTATCTTTATTGTTATGAATAAATTTTATAAGCCTTCAAATTATTTTTAATAGGCTTAAAACTCAGGATTAAATATTTTAACTAATTTCCCCATTATTAAATTCAATTATCCAATATCTCGCTATATTTAAATTTTGCATTTATTTTATAATTGAAAACCAACTCTTTCATATCCAAAAATCAATTTATAATTCTAATTAAATATTTAAAACCATTTAAATATTCCAAATTAAACAACAAAAAATCCGGATCGTTAAATTAGGCCTGAATAAAATCTAATTTTTTAATACATAAACATATGTACAGATGTAAATCAATTTTAAGCTATTTAAAATATGTTTGACTTTATATATGCACATGTAGAAGTTGTAAAATTATTTACTATAATAAAAAATTTTAGAACCGAATTACAATTCATTCAAATAAACTATTATAGCCAAGACATATATACATATTGTAATAATATTATATTGTTTTAATCCAAATCAATTTGAATATGAAAACATGCGTATATATCAGATCTGATAATATCGGCATATATAAATTTGTTCTAATGCATATGAGATCTAATCTACATTTATATAACGATGTATGTAAACAAAACTGAGATTTAAAAATTACCAAAAAAATTTATGATTTGTATGAGTAGAATCCTCTTGAGTTGTATTTCTTCATATTTTTCTTCTTAGCCATCATTATCAATGTTGTAATTTTATTTTCTCAAAAAGTAATAAAATATTTTCTCACGTAGCGAATGCATGCTTTCTCACGATAATGGAACTGCTATAAATCATATGTGTGATTTTCTTTTATGTTTGTACATATATGATATGTGATTGCTTATTTGAATATTATTTTTCTGTTTGTTCTGCCTCACCATTAACATGATCCTATTATTTCTACTGCTTTTGGAGTATTGATCCGACTATCCCTAACAATTCTATGATAGATTGATTCGTGTTAACATGGATCATATTAATTTATAAATTTTGTAAAATAACTATGGAGGTTAAGCCTTCAATTTCCTATCAAATCAAGCTTAAAAATAGTAACAACATGAGTGAAAACATCCTTAAAATTCCTTTGTAGATGAGTGAAGTGGAAGAATTAAGATCCTTGTGTATTTAAAATTATTCGATCTTGTAAAATTAATGAAATAAACTGTTTATTTCGAAACATCTATTTCATTGATATTCAAAAGTACTATTTTGACAAAGAAAAACATAACGTAAATGTTTATATATGAAATATATTGAGAGAGAAAAGTAGACAATCTGTCTGGCTAATTCACTGACATCAAATGGAATTTGAATATTGGCAGGTCTTGAATTGATGTGATACAATAGTGCTTTTGTAGAGGTATGTGATAGCAGAGTTTTGGTGTCAAATTATAAAAAGTATAATTATCATTTACCATAGAAATATTTGTTAAATCTAAAAAGTGAAGCCATGATTCATTTTGGCCATTAAAGATGAGAACTTGATATTTTCTTTCAAATTAAAATCATGATTCAGTTATTCATATGTTTTGAAGTAGTTTAAATTAAATAGTAATCAACATTTACAGTCATAATTAATTATAGATACATCTTTATGTTAATTTGTTTTATTGTATGTTTAAATTAATTATGATCGGTTCATTTGACTAATGTTAAAGAAAATTAATTCGGGAGTTATTACATAATTATTTCTATAGTTTAAATTAAAATCAAGTTAAAAGTAATAAATTATAACTAATCTTTTAATTAGTTTGAACTGAAATTAAACTAGAGAAAGATATAATGAACATAAAGGATTGATCCATAGTTTCTCGAGAGAATGGTTGATCTTGAGTACTAGATGATCAGATAGGAAACTTCAGCATGGACCTTGATTAATTATGTAGTTATATGAATGTTGGCATCAACTTCATTTTTGTCTTACTATGTATGTCAACGGTAGATATAAGAGCTGTTTAAGATATGCAACGCAATATTTGATTTACATGTTAATTTACTAATTTATTCACTTATTGGTTATTTAATTGAATAATGAATTATTTTTTTTCAAAGTATTATGGTTTGATTTTAATAAATATTATCTTTGTATTTTTGTTAGTGACATATATTTTTAGGGCCTTTTTAGGAATGAGAATAGATAAATATATGTATAATATATTTATTTATATAACTATTGCGAACTCATGCTACGCACACGAGTTTTTACAAAATTATTTTATTTAAATAATTTAAGCATAATCGTAAAATTTTTACTAATTAAATCGATATATGTGCATTTAACCTATTTCATGCTCGTGGCTCCCATTGTGTACACCATTAATTTGGAAAGAATACAAAAAAATTTCAATTTCAAACTCATTCAAATGGTTTGTATTTCACTAAAAATTCAAATTGAAGTAGTCAAATGCAATATGTTATTCAAATTAAGTACATAAATACCATATCTCATTCTATAAAATTTATAAAAATGAAAATGGCACTCTATCAAAATGTAAAGTATGAACTAATTTCTACAAAAAATTAATAAATTGAAACACTTGAAAATATTAATTCATAAATTTTGCAAAAATCATACCTTTATTTTTGTGAAGATAAAAGTTGGCACCAATATGAAGAAGAAATAGAGATCTTTAATTTAAACATTGAATATGGTATTATATGTTGAAGAAAAATAAAATACCGTAAAATATGTATGAGTATGCATGTGATAATACACATTATTTATATGATTTAATCTAATTCAAGGTAAAAATGCACATTATACCGTGCAATAATAATAATTCTATGTATGTTGTCTACTTTATGATCGATACATGTTAGCTTCAAAGAGCTAACCATAAAAAGGTTTCTTACCAATACCGATAGTTTTATAATAATGGAAATAATATTCATAAATATTACAGACACATTGAATACAAATTTTGGTAGTCAATGATATTTATTGAATAGTCGCGGATGATTGAAGCTTCAACAATGATTTGTTTTTAGTCAATACCATTATTAAGATGGATATGAGACTAAAATATCTATTATTTTTCTATAGTGTTAGGAAGCTTTTCTAAAACATGCTAAAAGAAAATGATCATCATTCTTTACAAGTCCAAATTTAATATCTTTACTATAAAAAAGTATACCAAATTATATGTAGTAAATTTTCCATGATTAAAATGATAAACGTAACATGTGTGGGTAAATATTTATGAAGAAAGAGATAATTATTTTTACTAATTGTAAGATGTTTTAATAAAACAAAAACATCAAAATTTCTAGATATATAAAATTCATATGATATCAAAACACAAATTTCTGTACACTTAATTCATTTGGTAGCATGATTTCCTTGCAATCTATCTACATTGGAGCAAGATGAAAATGCCTAAATTTCCATAGTCACTTTAAGAGCATACTAAAGCAAGAGAAAAAAATTAGGTTATGCATTAAATTTATGGAACTTAACTTTTATTAATTTCTCCAACATTATCATCAATCGGCAATAAATTAAAACAAACGTAGTATATGAAAAGTTATTTTTTATTGTTTGTAAATCACTACTACCAATCTACTCTTTTGACTTAATGATTCACAAAGAATATTAAATAGAAACTTAAATGAAAGAGAATTTCAATAACCAACATATTCATATACATACATACATACATACATATATATATGTATATGTATGTATGTATGTATAATCATAGTTTCATCATATAACATGATTAGTTTCTTTAACATTTCTCGTTGTAGGCATAATTTTGTATTTTTAATGAATTAAACATACAGAATACAATTTAATGTAGATTTGGGGTATAAAAGAGAATGGGATTTTGTTCAGTGAGAAAATGATGGCCAAGGATGAAGAAGGAGTTAGCGGAATCTGCAGTAGCGAAGAACATGCAACTGACATTAAGAACTAACTTTGTGGGCTGTGGCTGGAAAGCAATCATGTGAGGGCAATCATTAGTTTGTCTTTTCCCAAAAAGAAGGAAAAAGTGAATAAGAGGATGTTGGGTAAAATCCCTTCAAATGATCGGTCTAAGGAAATAAAAAAAACAAAGCAGCAGAAAACAACTAGATCGTGATTGTAGTGAGACGAAACAAACAGAGATAAACACCAGAACAGACAGTAATAGATCAATGCAATGCAGAAAACTAAATAACACTAGTATTTATATCAGTTCCACTACTGCGGGGCAATGTACATCCATTTAGAGAGGGGAGATTTTATTAATCACTGAAAGATTAGAGTTACAAGATTGATTCACTTTTGAGGCTACACATAAGAAAAAATTACAATATAGACAAAATTCTATAGAGTTTCAGCTCACTAGGATGGCTGCCACTGTAGTTCAGAAGCTCCACTATTTATAGAGTGAAAATATGAGGAGGGGTAGCTGCTATATAGGAGCCCTGGGGTTTGGTTCGGCAAACACCAAAAATGGTTCGACATCCATCTTTAGATATAGACTTCTCCACCGCAAATGATGAAGATCCATCTTCTTCCTTCTTCTTCAAATCTAGACAATCATTTCTCCAATGACCAAGTTTCTTATAGATAAAGCACTTCCCATCCTTAGACATTCCTCTCCTACCATTACCGGGCTTCCTGGACTTGGAACGCCCTCTAGAGTGCCAATTCTTCTTATCATCTCTTCCTCTTTCAACAAACAGGCCATGATTACTACTTCCACCTCTACTTCCTTCACTTATCTCCTTTTTCTGATCTTTCAAGCCCTAAGATAGAAGGTCTGACTTCACATCTTCCACTATTAATGTGTCTCTAGCAAAGATAAGGCTGTTAGCGAAACCAGTGTATCACTCTGGAAGGGAATACAAAAGAATCATTACCATTTGTTCCTCATCCATCTTCAAGTCAACAGTCTTCATCTTGATCACGAGATCATCAAAGAAATTAAGATATTCTTTCACTGAAGTACCCACTCTCATCTGCATGATGAAAAATGTCTTCAGCAATATTAAACGGTTAGCCATAAATTTATTCAAGGAGAGATTTTCTAGCTTGTTCCAAATTCCCCTAGCAGCGGTCTCACCGCTAATTTCTAAGATAACGTTCTCTAATAGCTAGTTGTAAAGTAGTAAAGACCCATTTCTCCATCTCCTCCCTTTCCGTGACTAAGATATCAGCCGTCGACTCCTCAGGGGCAAACACTACTGGATGGACTATATTCCTCATTAGAACGGCCTTCATCCTCCATTTCCACTTCTCGAAGTCTTTATCCCCATTCCATTTCTCAATTGCTAACTATGATCCTGACGCGATATAAATCCCTCTAGTATAGGGTCTTGTAACAACTAGTGTCACTTCATCTCTTGCCATAGCGTCTAACACTCCTCAATCAACCTTGCAGCACTGATACCAGACAGTTGGGGAAAATCCCTTCAGATGATCAGTCAAAGGGAATAAAAAACCCAAAGTAGTGGAAAACAACTGGATCGTAATTGTAGTGAGAGAAACAAACAGTGATAAACACCAGAACAGACAGTCACAGATCAATGCAATGCAGAAAAAAAATAACACCAGTATTTATAGTGGTTCCACTACTGCGAGACAGTGTACGTCCACTTGGCGAGAGGAGATTTTATTAATCACTAAAAGATTAGAGTTACAAGATTGATTCACTTTTGGAGGCTATATATAAGAAGAATTTACAATACAGACAAAATTCTGCAGAGTTTCAGCTCTCTAGGATGGCTGCCATTGTTATTCAGAAGCTCCATGATTTATAGAGTGAAGATATGTGGAGGGGTAGCTGCTATATAGCAGCCCTAGGGTTTGGTTCGACAAATACCAAAAATAGTTCGACATCCATCTGGATCGCCATGATTTAGTCCGACAATCAGTACTCCAGATCTGGACTGGCTAAGCTCGCAACACATCTCGTTCATCATTAGTTCCCCGAACCAAAATTATGGACCGGCATCAACTTGGTTTGGCGGCAGCAATTCTGGTCCAATATCAAACAAAAGATTTGGACCAGCATGCTTATCTGGTTTGGCACTCCAACACAGTATGCATTTGGACCGGCATTCACCGAACCAAAAATATGAAGCGACATGAAGCATTTAGTTTGGACCGGTAAGCATATGGAGTGGCATTTACCGAACGAGATTTTTAGTTCGGTAGCAACTCTAAATTTCACTACTCCAAATCCCAGTGCTTCTCCTCCTTCCCTCTTTCTTCTTACACCGAATGAGATTCACCAGACAAGACTTTTTCCCTCCAAACGAACTCTACCTGATCAAATCTTTGGTCCGGCATCTCCTCCACCGAACGAAAATTTGGTTCGGCATCTTCTTCTCCATCGCCAGATCCAAGCACTAGCACCGAACAAACCTCTTCCTCCTCCGCTTTGCTTCAGAGACGCGACTTAGGGTTTGGAGCTCCTCCTCGAAGCTTCTCTAATGGCGACGCTTCTTCACGAATTCCAGGTATCATATCTAACAATCTCCACCTTGATACCGAATTCCAAACAAGCCTTCTGACTTCATCTACACTTTTATGCTCCAAGCAATGTACACTTACCCAATGAGCTTCGGTAATGGCATCACCTATTACACTCTGTCAACGAACTCCGGCAAGGCCATCGTCCGTCAACAAAGTGTTCGAAGTACCCAGTCTGTGTAGAACCTATCAATCTACACCATGAAAACAATTGCGTCCATCATCTGACTCAACTCTCCCCCCCCCCCATGCCACCCAGTAGCACCTAGCACTTCATTAAGCGAATCAAGTCCGAACAATGCTCAAGGCAATGATTGGTAAACATGTCTGCTGCATTCTTCTTTGTGTGAACCTTCTGAAGACGAACTACCTTCTCTTCACTCATCGAGACAAGAAACGACTCTCCCACCTCAATATGCTTCGTCCTTGAGCTGAATGACATATTTTCAGCTAAGTAAATTGCACTTTGACGGTCACAATGCACATTCACTCCTTCGTATGTGATGCAAAAATCACACAACAATCGCCTTAAATAAAGTGCATCCTTAGCTGCTTCAACAGCAGCTATGAGCTCTGCCTCTGTAGTAGACAAAGCCATAATCATCTACAACCTCGCTCTCCAACTGATTGCTATCCCACCGAAGATGAACACATATCCGGAGGTTAGCTTCCATCGATCTTTATCACCGACATAGTCGGAATCGCCAAATCCAACCAAGCTTAAATCTCTATCTCTATAGCCAAATACAAGTCTGTGCTTTAGAGTTCCTCTAAGGTATCTGAAGATACACTTCATTGATTCTCAATGCATCTTTCCTGGATTTTCCTTGAACCTACTCACCAATCCAACCGCATGTGCAATGTCAGGCCTAGTGCAAACCATGGCATGGATCAAGCTACCAACTGCACTTGCATATTGGACCTTCTTCATATGAGCCTTGTCCTTTTTCGAGATCAGAGAGCCTTTACTAGAAAGATGTATGTGGAAAGGCATAGCTTGGAACCTTAAACTTTAATTACTGGAAAATGATTTGATCTTTTAAAACTTGAAACTGAAATGCTTTAAATCCCCAGAAGCTTTGCATGCTACTGAAGCTTGGTTGCAGACAGTCTGGAAGAACAACTGCAGGCTTCCAGAGATGAAAAATGCGGCAGTTCTCTCAGTTGATTCCAGATTTAAAATGAATGCAAGAAGTTTTTGATTTCAGATCTGTAACTTGGTTACAGATCTTATGTTTTGAGGAAGATTGTTTACAGACTTTGATTTTGTTTGAGGCAGAATTACTGATTTAGATTAGAGGAAAAGTTGAGAAGGGTTTAAGTTGATAAATTAAGGTTTAATTAAATTAATTAAAGGTTAATTAATTTGAAGTTAAGAATCATTAATTTGGAATTATTAATTAATGGTTAGGAATAAATTAATCAAGTAATTAAGGTTTAATTAAGTTATTGTTAAGTACTTAATTAATTAAGGAATTAGAGATTAATTTATTGATAATTAGAATTAATTAAGTTATAATTAATAATGGTTAATCAATGTTTAATTAATTAAGAAAAATAATTAAAGAATAGTTAATGTAGATCGTTAACTTGGGTTTAATAATTAATTAATGAGATTAATTTTGATAAATAAATAGATTAATTAATTAAGGTTAATCAATGTGAAATTGTTTATTTAAATATAATTACTTAATGGAAGTAATTAAGAAATTAATTACTCATTGTAATTAATTGAGTTTATTTTAATTGGTTAAGTTAATTAATTAAATTTAATTAATTTAAAATAATCAATTAATTTATGGAAAAGTAATTAAGAGTAGTTAATTACTAAATGAGATTAATCAAAGGAGATTAATAAATGTGATTAATTAATTATTAGATGTAATTAACTTAAATAAGATAATTAATTAAGAGTAATTAAGGATCATTAATTAATATAATTAATGATGTAATTAAGGATTGATTAATTAAGATTAATTAATAAATAATAAGTGATTAAAGAAATTAATTAATTGTAATTAATTAAGGATTAATGTAATTAAGTACAGTTAATTAATAATTAAAGATTAATTACTGAATGGGTTAAGATAATTAATTTGTGAAATTAATTAAGGATAAATTACTTAAAAGATTATTAATCAGAAATGATTAATTAAGATGATACTTAAAGTATGATTAATTAATTGGTTTAATTAATAATTAAGTAAGCAGGATTTATAAAATGAAGTAATTAATTTAATTCACTTTAAATTAATTAGAGATAATATAAATCATTACTTAAGGATGGATGAATGATATTGAATGCTTTGCATTGTTAATATCTCTGATAAGAGATGTGCTGATCTATGATATGGATGTTTGGTTGAATTATAATGATAATGTGAATTATCTGTTTGGGATGATAATGTAGATTATCTATTGAATTATCTATCTTTGTGTATATAGATAAGAATTGAATTGTTTTAACCTTAAAACAACCTGGCTCTGATACCACTGTAACGACCAACGACTTTCTCTCCCCAGAAAGTCGCATCGTTAATAAGAAAGAAAGGGGTAGAAAATAGAAAAGAAGAGAAGAAAGAAAGAAACTACAACAACGATCTCACAGCGGAACGAATAAATTATATTAATAACATAAACTATTACATAGTATACAACAATTTACAGAGTTACACAGCATATACATCACTTACTAGACAGTTATAATCATCTGTCTAGACATTACAACTCAAATACAAGACAAGACACTATCACAGATATCAACACATCGGAATACTATATCTACGAACGCCGAAGCCTCCTGCTCCATTGCTCCTCCAGAATATTCGTCAAAGCTAAACCTGAATCCCTTGGCTACTCGTAAAAATTTGAGTACCCAAGAGTTTATAAAACAGGAATAAACACTTGGGTCAGACATGGGTCTGGTGTGAGTAACAGGTTAAACTTGCTTAACTTCAAAACCTTTTGAAAGAAAAGGTATCACGTAAGACTCCCCACAAATAAACATGGGTAAGTTTTTACCTTACGCTAACCAAAACATTGTATGGAATCCAAACTCCAATAAGTGCCGTACGTATTAGTTGTGCCCAACTATGTTGGAATGTGAGATGTAAGCATTTCAGCTATTTCTATATTTTACTTGAAAACCCTAGACCCTATTATAATAAAATCAGATTTCCTATCAAATGTTTTGGTTAGCGTAAGGTAAAAACTTACCCATGTTTATTTGTGGGGAGTCTTACGTGATACCTTTTCTTTCAAAAGGTTTTGAAGTTAAGCAAGTTTAACCTGTTACTCACACCAGACCCATGTCTGACCCATGTGTTTATTCCTGTTTTATAAACTCTTAGGTACTCAAATTTTTACGAGTAGCCAAGGGATTCAGGTTTAGCTTTGACGAATATTCTGGAGGAGCAATGGAGCAGGAGGCTTCGGCGTTCGTAGATATAGTATTCCGCTGTGTTGATATCTGTGATAGTGTCTTGTCTTGTATTTGAGTTGTAATGTCTAGACAGATGATTATAACTGTCTAGTAAGTGATGTATATGCTGTGTAACTCTGTAAATTGTTGTATACTATGTAATAGTTTATGTTATTAATATAATTTAATCGTTCCGCTGTGAGATCGTTGTTGTAGTTTCTTTCTTTCTTCTCTTCTTTTCTATTTTCTACCCCTTTCTTTCTTATTAACGATGCGACTTTCTAGGGAGAGAAAGTCGTTGGTCGTTACAGTTAAAATCTACTCTATGATCAAACAGGGTGTACTGATTGCCTTTGCCCCTTCAATGATAAACCGAGCAAGCACCTTTCGAATGTACTCCTTTTGAGTGAGGCTCAATAGTCCTAGCTTTCTATCCCTTTAGATTTCCATACCCAAAATTTTCTTTGCTTGTCCAAAGTCTTTCATTTCGAATTCCGCTTTTAGCTTTCGCTTTAAACTATCGATTTCAGCCTTATCCTTGGAAGTAATCAACATATCATCCACGTACAAGAGTAGGTACACCATCTACCATTCTTTAAATGCTGCAAGTACATACAAGTGTCTTTGATGCTATGACCAAAACCAAGTGAAAGCATAAAAGAGTCAAACCTCTTGTACCATGTCTAGGCAACTTCTTAAGTCCATACAATGACTTCTTTAATTTGCAAACCCAACAAATCCTTCTGGCTACTTCATGTAGATGGTCTCATCCAAGTCTCCATGCAAGAAAGCGGATTTCACATCCAGTTGCTCTAGTACAAGTCATAAGCTGGGATGATAGTGAGCAAAATGCGGATGGACGTATGCCTCACTACTGGAGAGAATATCTCATCATACTCCAATCCCTTTCTTTGTAAAAACCCTTTAGCAACTAGTCTCGCCTTGTGTCTCCCATCATCCTTCACCTTGAACACCCACTTGCAACCTATGGCTCGGCTTCCTTGAGGAGGTGGTACCAAATGCCAAGTCTTGTTCTTCTTCAACGACTCTAACTCCTCTTCCATAGTGCACATCCACTTCGAACTGTCACATGACTTCAAAGCTTCACCAAGGTCAAGCGGCTCCTCATGAACCACATGTAGGGCATAGTCAAATTGATCACCAAGGATAAGGTTCGCAAACTGCCAATCACCGTACCTTTCGGGCGGCCTAATAGTCCTACAACTGACCTGGGTAAGCACTGCTTCGTCTAAACTCCTTTCAGCTCCACCTTGAACTGAACTTCCTTTAGATTCATGCAAATCACCCGCACTACTAGAAGGTACTTGTGGACTATCCTGTGATGTTTCATCAACTGCGTTTTCCTTGACAGCATCAACAACAACTCTACTATTTGGCCAGAACATGGGAACTTCTTCCATCTCCTTAGGCCTATCAGAATCTTCTAATGTGGTAGGAAGCTTCTCCTTCAAATTGAACATAGTAGACTCATCAAAAGTAACATGTCTGGAATATACAATCTTTTAATCAACAGGGTTCCAAATTTGATACCCTTTGATACCATCGGTGTATCCCATTAGTATGCCTTTGTATGCTCTAGCGTCCAACTTATCATCACCTGTATAGTGAACGTACATAGGAAAACCAAAAATCAGACGTAACCAAGATACACTACTTTACATCTCCACTATTCCTCTGGAATCGTCCCATCTATGGCTGAGCACGGAATTTGATTTATGATATGCACCAGGGTTGATAATGCATCAGCCCAAAAGCCTTTAGACAAGCCTATCGTCAATCTCAAGCAACGATCCTTCTCCAATAGAGTCATGTTCATCCTTTCTGCAACCCCATCAGATTGCGGATCGTCAGGTGTTGTGAAATGTCTCTAAATGCCATGATGTCTATAAAAGTCGAGGAACTCCTTGGAGACAAATTCACCGCCATTATCAGATCTCAGCACCTTCAACCTAGAACCAGATTAGTTCTCAGTGCTTTCCAGTCTTTGAACTTCTCAAAACTCTCTTATTTGGCCTTCATCACATACACCCACTCTTTTTGAGAAAAGTCATCAATGAAAGAGATAAAATACTTTGCTCCTCCAAGAGAAGGAGTAGCAACCGGTCCCTAAATATCTATATGCATGTACTCGCCTCGATCTATAGAGTCCAACTCCAAAAGATACTTTAGTTTTCTACCTTATCACACACTCCTAGCAAAAGTCCATCTTGTCGAAGCTTCCTCCTTTGATCATCTTCCGTCTTCAAAGTAACTCTAAGCCTTTCACTAAAATATGACCCAACCTGAAATGCCAAAGCCTTGTGGCATCCAATGCACGAGAACTATCTACTCCAACATGTGACTCTCCAAGAACTGTGGTTCCTTTTAGCAAATACAGATTTCAGAACACATCTCCTCTCATAAGAACTAGTGCACCTCTCAAAACTTTCAGACTATCCTTTTCAATAGTTACCTTGCATCCCAAAGATGCCAATTGTCCTAAAGAAATTAAGGACTTCCGAAGACCTGGAACACACCAGACACCTGTCAAAGTGCGTATCACTCCGTCAAACATCCTGATCCTCACTGTACTTTCACCCATTGCTCTACAGCTAGCATCATTACCCATAAGAATAGAGCTTCCCTCTCGTCCAATGAAAGAACAGAAATAATCATATTAGGCGTCATATGGAAAGACGCCCCAGAGTCCAGCACCTAATGGTCTAAGACATAAGACACTGATGCAGACAACACATCGTTAGATACAGACTTCTCCATCGCAAATGATGAAGATCCATCTTCTTCCTTCTTCTTCAAATCTATACAACCCTTTCTCCAATGACCAGTGCAGATAAAGCACTTCCCGTCCTTAGACTTTCCTCTCCTACAATTACCAGGCTTCCTGGACTTGGAACGCTCTCTAGGGTGCCAATTCTTCCTATCATCTCTTCCTCTTTCAACAAACAGGCTGGGATTACTACTTCCACCTCTACTTCCTTCACTTGTCTACTTCATCTGATCTCTCAAGCCCTCAGATAGAAGGCCTGACTTCACATCTACCACCGTCAATGTGTCTCTGGTAAAGATAAGGCTATTATCAAAACATGTGTATCGCTCCGGAAGAGAACACAAAAGAATCATTACCATTTTCTCCTCATCCATCTTCAAGTCAGCAGTCTTCATCTTCATCACGAGATCATCAAAGAAATTAAGATGTTACTTCATTGAAGTACCCTCTCTCATCCGCATGGTGAAAAATATCTTCAGCAATATTTGACGGTTAGTCCGAGAATTATTCATGCAGAGAATTTTTAGCTTGGTTCAAATGCCCCAAGCAGTGGTCTCACTGCTAATCTCTGAGATAACGTTCTCTCATAGCTAGTTGTAAAGTAGTAAAGACCCATTTCTCCATCTCCTCCCTTTCCGCGACTGAGATGTCAACCTTCAACTCCTTAGGGGCAACACTACTGGATGGACTTCATTCCTCATTAGAATAGCCTTCATGCTCCAATCCATTGCCACTTCTCAAAGTCTTTATCCCCATTCCATTTCTCAATTGCCAACTGTGATCCTGACGCGATATACATCCCTCTAGTATAGTGTCTTCTAACAACTGGTATCGGTGCATCTCCTCACCATAACATCTAACACTTCTTAATCAAACTTGTAGCTCTGATACCAGACTGTTGGGGGAAATCCCTTCAAATGATCGATCTAAAGGAATAAAAAACCAAATGCAGCGGAAAACAACTAGATCGTGATTGTAGTAAGATGAAACAAATAGAGATAAACACCATAATAAACAGTCACAGATCAATGCAATGTAGAAAAATAAATGAAACCAGTATTTATAGTGGTTCCACTACTGCGGGCAGTGTACGTCCACTTGGGGAGAGGAGATTTTATTAATCACTGAAAGATTAGAGTTACAAGATTGATTCACTTTTGGAGGCTATACGTAAGAAGCATTTATAATACAGACAAAATTCTGTAGAGTTTCAACTGACTAGGATGGATGCCATTGTTGTCCAGAAGCTCCACTATCTATAGAGTGAAGATATGAGGAGGGGTAGCTGCTATATAGCAGCCCTGAGGTTTGGTTCGGCAAACACCAAAAATGATTCGGCATCCATCTGGACTGACATGATTTGGTCTGGCAATTAATACTCTAGATCTGGACCGGCTAAGCTCACAACACAACTCGTTCGACATTAGTTCCCTGAACCAAAATTATGGATCGACATTAAATTGGTTCGGCAACAACAATTCTGGTCTGGTATCAACACAAAAGATTTGGACCGGCATGCTAATCCGGTTCAGCACTCCAACACAGAACGCATCTGGACTGGCATTCGCCGAACCAAAAATATGAAGCGGCATGTAGCATTTAGTTTGGACCAGTAACCATCTGGGGCGGCATCTACCGAACGAGATTTTTGGTTCGGTAGAAACTCTAAATTTCACCGCTCCAAATCCTAGTGCTTCTCCTCCTTCGCTCCTTCTTCTTACAGCGAATGAGATTCACCAGACAAGACTTCTTCCCACCGAATGAACTCCACCGGACCAAATCTTTGGTCTGGCATCTCCTCCACCGAACCAAAATATGGTTTGGCATTTTCTTCTCCAATGCTAGATCCAAGCCCTAGCACCGAACGAACCTCTTCCTCCTCTACTTTGCTTCAGCGATGTGACTTAGGGTTTGGAGCTCCTCCGCGAAGCTTCTCCAATTGCAACGCTTCTTCACGAATTCTAGGTATCATCTCTAACAAAGGATGCATGCAGAAAGAAGGGATATAATTTTGTATATTAGAGCACTAATATATACATATTTTGATTCTTCAAGTCTAAGTCTATTTTTTCTTTAACAATGCCAAGAATTATAAAATATAATGAATGGTAAGTTTCTTAAATTAGAAGATATATCATCATCGTCTCATACTTATAATGAAAGTTATGAAATAAATGAATAAAATAATGGAGGAAGTAATTTATCAAAACATGAATAGAGATAGTTTTGAATAAAAATTGTGAACAAATAATTAGGAGGAAATAAATAAGGAGATGAGAATGAAGATATTCGTGGGACAAATCTACTAAGAAAAGAAGAGAATGAGACAATTTAATGTTTGGTAGTATAAGTTTAATTTCACAAATTGTGATTTAGTATTACATTCTAAAATATAATAAAAAAGAAGATGAACAGTAAGAGATTAGGATTTTGTTAGATAATGTGAAATGCGACTATTTTTTCATTACAATCATAGTTAAGAAAAAAACTGATATATTATTCAAATTATCTAATTATAAGGCATAAAGTGTAAACATATAACCTAAATTAAGGTGGAAAAAAATCTATTTCTGAATGCATAAGCTAAGAAAAGAATATAAAATATGTATTAGACACTTCGTCTGATTTAATTAATAAGGCAACCAAAATAGATTCATTTATCAAAGTGAGTCCAACAACTTAAGCCAAATGGAGTAATAATAATTAACTGAAATCAAATGTGTACATAATCATTCACCTATAATACAATAATTATTAGACAATTAAAATACATATTCTAGCAACTATTAATTAATACAAATTATGGTAATAATTATCCAATTAAAGTATAAAGAAAACTTCATCATTATTACTAAGAAATATTAGTCGTGAATAAACTATATATATGGAAAATTTTATAAAATAGTCGATAAGATTACTGAGAAATGATTGGGATGTAACCAAGAATCAATGAGGTACAAAACGTAATATTTTGAAATAGTTATTTTTTATAGTTAGTATTATCAAAAAAATTTGAAAACAGTGCTTTTTAATTAACTCCCTTTTATTATCGAAAAAGTATATCCATATAATGTTAATCCTAAGAAAATCTCTCCTTATTTGTGAATATATACTTTGTGTGTGGCTTATTATACCTCAGATACACTCTGGAAGGTTTATAACATTGATTTATTTCCAAAAATTTATATTGTAAAAATTACATATCTTCTCTAGATATCCTAAGAAAATTTTCATCATTGCAATTTTCACCACGTGACCATTAAGTGAAAATGAAAGATGTAAAAAGCGTAAAGGTAACCATGAAACATAAATAAATAAAAATGAATACTGATGCACAATTTAACATCATCACTCAATTGTACACTTGAGAATATAGAAAGCATAGTCGTAGTTATGTAGTGAAAACTTATTAGAAATCATTATGTAATAACAGAAAGTGATATCATGTTTGATTATAAATAAAACTAGTTAGCCATGTTTGAAAATTTGAATCAAGAGAAATATGTTTGGAAACAATAAATAAAGACATTAATTTTAATATTTTAAAATGTATATATGCATTAGGAATTGCAAAAGAGATAATATACACAAAAAATATTACATAAACATCCTTATATTTGTTGTTTTTATGCATATTTCATGTGAACTAAAAAAATTAAATATTTTGGAGTTAGTTCCATCGTTTTGCATTTCTAGAAAATAAAATCAGTTAGGAAAATTAAATCAGAAGATGAAAAAAGAAAACAAAGATAAAAATTAGGCTAAAACTGAAGGTGTAAAAACATGTGTTATTTAATGTTAGTATATATAACTTACTACATCATGTGGATAATAAAATGGGAGGAACTAAATAAAAAAAATAAACTAAAGATTGTGATGAATTAAGTGTAAAAGTTAGTAATATTGATATAAACGAAACATTATTAAAAAGATAACATGGAGACAATGCAGCAATTGAGCGACTTTAATATATTAGCATAGCTTCTAAACTACATTTGACGGTAAAAAGAACTATTGTTATATATCAAAAATCATAAAATAAGAAGCTACTAAATTTCTCAATCAAAGTAATATCAGATTAAAGTACCTACTTTTCATGACTTTAGAAAAATGTATACGAAAAATCGATGTCATTAAAAAAAAGAGATTTGAATTCGCTTCGATTTACACATAGAACCAAAGTTTGAGCATTAATTTTCCACATGTTCAATCGCAAAGAAGCATGTTGGAATTAAAATTTTGATAACTGAAAAACCGAAAAGGATGAGAATTTCAGGTAGAGCGAGAATGTGAAAAGATAATAGTTTATATTTTATTGTGTATAAAATGAATATATTAGTGATTGATTAAGATGTAAATAGTGAGTGGAAAATGTTAAATATTGGCTTAATTAAGAAGAGTTCAATATTTGGGTTGAAAATAAATGAGAAGAGAGGAGATGAAAAAGTATTTATTCAAGTTTTGATAAGTGGGAAGAAAAGGATTATTTAAGGTAGAGCGAGAATGTGGGAAGATAATAATTTATATTTTTAATCTGGTATTGATAATTTATATTTTTAATCTGGTATTGAATGAATAAATTAGTGATTCATCGAAATGTAAATATTGATGGGAGAATGTAAAATATTGCTTAAATTAAGGATATTTAGTATTTTGGTTGAAATTAAATGAGAAGTGAGGAGATGAAAATGAATAAATTCAACGTTACATAGGAACAATAAAATGAATAGATTAGCTAAAGTTGAATAAACAAAACATGTTTTATTTGTATTCATAGCATTTAATACATTATGCAAATAATAAAATGAGAGCACCTAAAAGAAAAAATTACCCAAAGATTAGAATGTATTACGTGTGAGGGTTTACAATATTAATATTAAAGGAACATTAACGAAAAGGGTATTGTTTCCTGGAGATTTGACCAGGAAACTAGTACTCGGCATCTAGGAGTACTCGGCATCTAGTAGTACTCGGCGTCTATTAGTACTCGGCATCTAGGAGCACTCGGCATCCAGGTGCACTCGGCATCCAGGAGCACTCGGCATCCAGGAGCGTTCGGCTTCAGAAGGCGTTCGGCGTATACAACTGCTCGGCATAGTTGTATTGTTCGTCAAAAGTTATCTTTCGGCCAGAACCATCGTTCGGCCAGAGACACCGTTCGGCTAAAGGCAAACATTCGGCCAGAGCCATCATTCGGCCATAAACAACTTTCGGTCAGAAGCATTGTTTGGTTAAAGCTATCGTTCGGCCAGCACCAACGTTCGGCCATAGACAACGTTCGACCAGGCGCTTCGTTCAGCCAAAGGCACGTTCGACTTCGACTGACATTCATTCCACTCTTCCCACGCATCAAACATACCGTTCGGCATAGAGAAGGTGGTTTGGCATCGTTAGCGTTCGGCCTATTTTGTTCGGCATACGGCGACCACTGTATTTGGGCCAGAGTGTTCAGCTGCCGAGCCCACCTGGGAAGTCCAACCAAATCTTTGTCTATAAATAGAGGGGCATGGGCACAGTGAAAAGGACCTTTTTTCGAGAACACTGGGAGACTTTGCCATTTTTCAGATCCATCTTCTTTACTTAGGAACTTCATTCAAGCATTTGATCTACGAATTGTATTTGTAATCAATCATTAAGAAGATCAATAAAGTTTAACCTCAAAGTGGACGTAGGCAATTACGTTGAACCACTATAAATCTGGTGTTCTTACTTTCTGCATTTAAATTAGCATTGTCTTCTCTGTTTAATTTACCTTCATCACTTATATCTCTACATAATCTTTCTCTACGAGGTTAGTGACCAATTTTGGTGCTAACACTTTGGTGCTTTCACTGAGAATTGAATTCTCAGACCTCAAGGATCTGCTTTGAAGCTACCGGATTGAACAAATCCCCCAAAGAAGATCCGACTCATTGATAGGACATCCGTTGATTCTACTCAGAGTTCATACCTATAACTCTACAATGGCAAGACCATGTACTAGGTCAGCTTCTCATAATGCGGATGCCCACGAGACTGCTAGCGTGCAACAAGCAGGACCTAGCGATCAGCCAGCAATTCCGGATGTAGGAATTGCCACCCAGGACCAGACTCCAGTTGTCACCAGAATAGAGTTCAACGACTTGATGAGAGAACTCAGGGAAAGCAGGAGACAACTAGGAAAGCAGATGCAAGTTAACGCCAACCTGATGGCACAACTCACTCAAAAATAGCAACAGAATGCTGGGGGCAATCCCGCTCCTTATTCCTCATCTGACAGCTCAACTTCCTCTGATGAACCTCCCAGGCGCAGACGCCGTAAGACTGAAGCTGCGCGGGCAGATGCTGCTGTTCAAACAGCTGGAGACCGTGACCAAGCAAGAGCTGGAAACTTCGGAACCGGAGTGCGGATGGAGGCTGGAGGCCCAGACCATCAAAACGCTAACGATGTCGAACCTCAAGACGCACGTTTGGCAGATCGCCAGGAGAGGAGGCATCAACATAGACAGTCGCGTAGAACGGACTCTAACCTTCCACCTTCCATACAGACACCAGATCTGACAGCCATGGTCAGGCAATTGATGAAAGAAAATCAGGGCTTATCAAATGATGATTGGGGAGTATCAAGAAGTCGTACTCCATTCACAGATGTTGTGCTGCAGCCGGCGTACCCCAAGAAGTTTAGTATGCCTACTATCCCTGTGTATGAGGGAAAGAGTGACCCCATACAGCATGTCATGAGGTACGAGTGGATGATGGATTCAGCTAGAGCAAATGATGCCACCAAGTGTAGATGCTTTCCAATTACTCTATCTGGGATCGCTACTATGTGGTTCACCCGACTTCCTCCGCGGTCCGTATCCAATTTCTAGGAGTTGGCAAAAAAGTTTATTGAGCAGTTCAGGATACACACTACTCGTCCAAAGGACGTAATGTCTCTGTCAAGTGTAATCCAAAGTCCTGGGGAGTCATTGAAGGAATATTTACAAAGGTTCCATGTTGCGGCAATGGAATTCAGTAATCCCAATGATCATGCAATCCTAATGGCTGTGATGAGAGGTGTGGATCCGGATTCTGAGTTTGGAGACTGGTTGGCAGGAAAACCTCCGACTACGCTAGAGCGTTTCTACTCAAAGGCACACCAGTTCATAAGAAGAGAGGAAGCTAGGTGGGTAAGATGAGATAAGGCACCAGGACCTATCCAAGAGTCCATGAAAAGCAACGTTGCTGTGAAGCAGTCCGGGGACAACTCGGGAAAGGTCCAAGTCAATGTCCAGAACAAGCCTGGGCAGCCTAAGGAGTCCGGAGGAAGAAATCAAGGGAAGAAGAGAGAAGCGGGGAAGTGGAAATTGAGAGTTCCAAGCTACAACGAGTATACCCCGCTGAATGCGTCTTTTGAGAACATTTACCTATCAACCTGCAATACTTTTCAGTACAGAAAGCCACGTCCAAAAGAATCAACCGAGGAACAGAAGCAGACCGGGAAATATTGCCGCTTCCATGAGACTTATGGGCACAATACGGAAGAGTGCAGACACCTGCACGGCGCTATCGAGAAGTTGATCAGGAAAAAGAAGTTGCAAGAATTTGTGAAGGATCCACAGGAAGGAGGACAGGGAACATCCAACCCAGGTCGTGCACTAGCTCCTCGTCATCCCGAGGAGCCTGCCCGAACTGTGGGTAGACTAGTCATAAATACAATCATCGGTGGACCTCACCCCGCGGATAAGAATTGGCAAGAGATGGAGCGGTATGCAAGTTCCCTGAAGCATGCAGATTTTGAGTGATGTTCGAACGTGGAGGATGGGACCCCTGCTAAGCAGCAGCGCATAATGACAGACGATATAGTGTTCAGAAACAGAGATGCTGACCAAGTAGAGGCTCCAACCATCGACCCGATGGTCATATCTGCGACGATCGGACCAGCCTATGTGAATAGAATTCTGATTGATTGTGGAAGTTCTGTCAACATCATCTTCAAGAAGGCTTATGACCAAATGAAACTGGAAACAAAGGACTTGAAACCGTCCAAAGCTCGTGTACACGGCTTTAATGGCGCAGCGACCGATGCAGTGGGGTATGTTGAGTTACCAGTTGAACTGGGACAAGGCGAGCGTTGGAGGGTGCGAATCCTACCCTTCGTAGTTTTGGATGTGGATTCTCCATATAATGTTTTCTTGGGCCGACCGGTCCTGGCTGAGTTTAGGGAAGCATTAGCCCTGTGGTGCTTAACTTTGAAGTTCCCAACTGACAAAGGAGTAGGTATTGTTCATGGCGACCAAGCAGCTGGTCGTTCCTGTTATGTGGTTGAGCTCCGAGAGGCCCATTGGAGGGAGAAAGGAAAGGTTGCGGACAATCCCGTCCGCATCCTTAATACGGATAATTGACAAGTAGTGCCCGAGCCCTGGCTCGGGCATAATTCTCGGATCTTCAGAGACGTAGATCCGAGAGACGACGATGAGAAACCCAGGGAAGAAAAGGCAGCGCCGGCTGAATTAGCGGTTGACATTTCAGTCAGCCGAGACGACCCTTCGTGAATACTGAAGATCGGATCACAGCTTGGCCCCGCAATGACTGAAGACCTTAGTGACTTCCTCCAGGCGAATCTTGATGTTTTCGCCTGGACGCATTCTGATATGTGTGAGATTTCTCCCGCCATCACGAGTCATATGTTGAACATAGACCCGAAATACGTCCCGGTTAAACAAAAGAGGAGAGGAATGGACCCGGAGAGGTCCGCTGCTCTCAGAGAGGAGGTGGACAAACTCAAAGCCAATGGGTTCGTCCGCGACGCCCTCTACCCTGAATGGGTATCCAACCCCGTGCTGGTAAAAAAGGCGAATGGGAAATGGAGAACTTGCGTAAATTATTCCAACTTGAACAAAGCATGCCCCAAGGACAGTTTCCCGTTACCTAGGATCGATCAGTTGGTCGACTCCACCGCAGGACATGAGCTGTTATCATTCATGGATGCATACTCGGAATACAACCAAATCCCGATGCATATTCCGTACCAAGAACACACCAGCTTCGTTACAGATGTCGGGCTATATTGCTATGTAGTAATTCCCTTCGGACTGAAGAACGCAGGAGCGATTTATCAGCGTTTGGTGAATCGAATGTTCAAGGACTAGCTTGGTAGGATGATGGAAGTCTATGTGGATGACATGCTCGTGAAGTCACGACAGTCAAACGACCACATTCGAGACTTGGCTGAAATGTTCAACATACTCAGGTATTACGGGATGAAGATTAACCCTCTGAAGTGTTCCTTCGGCGTTGCGTCGGGGAAGTTTTTGGGATTCATCGTCAACGCTAGGGGAATTGAAGCTAACCTGGAAAAGATCCAAGCTATTCGAGATGTGCAAGTGCCCAAGACTATAAAGCAGGTATAGAGCCTGAATGGAAAAGTAGCTGCGCTAAGTCGATTTATATCCAGGGCAACTGACAAGTGCATCCCTTTCTTTGATATAATAAAGAAAGGGAAGAGGAATTTCGAATGGACGTCTAGTTGTGAGGAAGCATTCCGGGATCTGGTGAGGCATCTAAAGAGTCCACCAGTGCTGTCAAAACCAGTAAACCATGAGATGTTGTACGTATACTTGGCTGTATCCCCGCATGCGATAAGTGCGGCTTTAGTTCGCGAGGAGGACCGAATCCAGAAGCCGGTGTATTATGTTAGTAAGCGTTTAACGGGGGCAGAAAGAAATTACCCTAAAATCGAGAAATTGGCCTATTGCTTGGTGATTGCATCACGTAAGCTACACCCATATTTTCAAGCACACTCAATCAGTGTTTATACCGATCAACCCCTGCGGCTGGTACTCCAACGACCAGAAACTTCTGGAAGATTGCTAAAATAGAACATCGAGTTGAGCCAGTTCGATATCGCCTACTTGCCACGGAGAGCCATACAAGGGCAAGCATTAGCAGATTTCATCGCTGAGTTTACCATACCCATAGAACCAGATAATCACGACGTCATTCCCCCCGTTCGATGGAAATTATACACTGATGGTGCATCAAACGACCGTTGCTCCGGCGCGGGCAAAGTTCTTATAACTCCGGAAAATCGATCAATCTGTTATGCTTTGAAGCTTGATTTCCCAGCTACAAATAATGAAGCAGAATATGAAGCACTGATTGCTGGCTTGAAGCTCATCGGAGAACTCGGGATCAAATCAGTTGAAATCTTTTGTGACTCGCAATTGGTGGTTTACCAATTGCGGGGAGATTACCAAGCAAAGGGACAAAAGCTTGCTCCGTACCTTGTTCAGGTCCAAGAACTACTGTCAAATCTTGAGCGTTATGACATTTCGCATGTCCCGCGCGAACAGAATAAAGAAGCCGACTTGTTGCCTAAGTTTGCGAGCACAGGCGATGCGCAGCAAATGGGATTGTATCCCATTAAGGCCTTGCACGCCCCGAGCATAGACGAGATGAAAGTTGATTGTGTATTGGAAACGGAAATCGAGAAGGAATCGTGGATAACCCCATTCAAACTGTACCTGACAACCGAGACTTTACCAGAAAAAAGGAGCGAAAGACGGCAGGTCCTTCGAAAGACCGCGTGATACGTGATGCAGGATGGATTAATGTATCGAAAAGGGTTCTCAGTCCCATTATTACGATGCATCGCTCATGACGAGACAAAGCGGGTCTTAAGAGAGGTTCACGAAGGGGAATGTGGCGACCTTACTGGGGGGCAAACGCTAGCAAAAAAGATCCTCCGCTATGGATATTACTGGCCGACCGTAAATCGGGATGCTGCAGACTACGCAAGGAAATGTGACAAGTGTCAAAGATATGTGAAAATCCCGAGGACTCCATCAACGGAACTCACACAAATGGTTAGTCCCTGGCCATTTGCAATCTGGGGAATCGACATAATCGGCTCTTTGCCTATATCCAAAGGGGGTGCGAAATTCGCGATAGTTGCAGTCGACTATTTCACAAAATGGGCTGAGGCAGAAACTTTGGCCACAATCACCTCTAAGAAGGTCATTAACTTCGTTGTACGAAGCATTATATGCCGCTTTGGCCTTCCTCGCACCATCATTACGGACAACGGGATGCAATTTGAAAGCAGAGAGTTCAAAGAGTTTTGTTTAAAGTATGGCATCGAGAAGAAATTCGCCGCCGTTGCACACCCAAAAGCTAATGGACAAGTCGAGGCCGTTAACAAAATAATCAAGTCCATACTGAAGAAGCGTCTGGAGAAGGTCGGAGGCAAGTGGGTAGATGAACTCCCGACAGCATTATGGGCTTATAGAACTACCCAGAAGTCCGCGACCGACCACACTCCATTCGCCTTGGCATACGGCTCGGAAGCAGTTATACCCGTGGAACTTGAAGTTCAATCACACCGAGTGACATACTATGATCCTAAGACGAATCAGGACCTCTTGTTGGAATCGCTGGACTGCATCGATGAGAAGCGTGAAGAGGCCGAATTAAGGGCAGCAGCGCATAGACACCGAGTCAAGCGTTACTACGACGGCAGAGTCCGCCCAAGGATTTTTGATGTGGGTGATCTCGTTCTGAAACGAGTTTTCCTGGTACCATCACGTATGAATCCCAGCTGGGAAGGTCCGTACGTCGTTGAACGGAAGCTTGGAGAGGGAACATTCAAGCTAGCGACCGTTGATGGCACGACACTACCCCGAGCGTGGAACAGTGAACATTTGCGCCATTATTACATCTAGCTTGTTTTCTTTCTTGTTTTAGGCACCGTTATTTCCTGTATGTTTTCATTCAGTCGTAACTTAGTTTCTTTTTAGCTATGTAATCAAGCAGTTTAGTTTTTTTTCATTAATAAAGGCTTGAAGCCGTATTTTCCACAAACTACTAATGTTTCTATATCTCATAATCGGGTGACGAATTACTAGAACTACATTATCATGTACAATTTACGAACTCGTATAAACGGTTTCAACCTCCGAATCCCCAGAGCACGGATCGGAGTACTCTAAGTCCCCAGAGCACGGACTAGAGTATAAACGATTTCGAATCTCCGAATCCCCAGAGCGCGGATCAGAGTACTCTAAGTCCCCAGAGCGCGGACTAGAGTATAAACGATTTCAAATCTCCGAATCCCCAGAGCGCGGACCGTAGTACTCTAAGTCCTCGGAGCGCAGACTAGAGTATAAACGATTTCAAATCTCCGAATCCCCAGAGCGCGGACCGGAGAACTCTAAGTCCCCGGAGCGCGGACTAGAGTATAAATGATTTCAAATCTCCGAATCCCCAGAGCGCGGATAGGAGTACTCTAAGTCCCTAGAGCGTGGACTAGGGTATAAGCAATTTCAAATCTCTGAATCCCCAGAGCGCGGATCGGAGTACTCTAAGTCCCCAGAGCGTGGATTAGGATATAAACGACTTCAACCTCCGAATCCCCAGAGCGCGGATCGGAGTACTCTAAGTCCCCAGAGCGCGGACTAGAGTATAAACGATTTCAAATCTCCGAATCCCCAGAGCGCGGATCAGAGTACTCTAAGTCCCCAGAGCGTGGATTAGGATATAAACGACTTCAACCTCCGAGTCCCCAGAGCGCGGACCGGAGTACTCTAAGTCCTCGGAGCAAGGACTAGAGTATAAACGATGCGAACCTCTGAATCCCTTGAACGCGGATCAACTTGCTCTAAATCTCTGGAGCACGAATTTAGAAAAAGGTCCAAGTACTCAAGAAATGTGGGACAAGAAGTATGCCACATCTGGAAATGTTCGAACAACACAAGAATGGACTAGGAAATAATGCAACTCATAAGAACTTTAGTTATGACCACGGTTAGTCAGCAAACCAAAGAAAAGTAAGAGAATTATTCAAGCGAAAAAGAAACTAAAACTTCGTTCAATAGTTCAAAATGGGGTTACACAGTTATTCCTCCAAAACTTGGAGTCAAGAACCTATCTATGCAAACTATAGAGACAAAAGATAAAAGTAAGTACAAGACTTAAGCAAGGATCTCGTTGAACGAGTGTAGCGATTATTTCTTCGGTTTCTTCTTCTTGTCTTCTTTTGTTTTTTCCGACGACTCCTCTCCCTCACCCTTTTTCTTGGATTTCTTGCTCACTGAAGAAGCGGAGTCAGGAGTAAGAGACGGAACATCCAGTGGTTTAGACCTGCCTGGGAGAATGGTTTTCAGAGGTCTGTTCCGTGGGTCGGTAAGTTCTAGTATTTCAGGTTCGACTTTGACCTCGACCTTTTTCTTCTCCTCTTCGGCGAGGCGTTCCTTCATGCTCATCTTTGAGGTATGCTCAGAGGCGCCAGTGATTTCGATTTCATCACTCCCTTTGGCAGGAGATGAAGTGTCAAGCTTATCATCATCTAGAGCCCCGATCACTTGAGCGTCAGGGCCAGGAGTTACTCCCGCGTGAGCAACGTCGCTTGTTTTCTCTGCCTCCTCCTTGGCGTCATCGCTCCTCTGAGTTGGCTCGGGATCAGAGCAGCCTGCATAAAAACATAAAGAACGAACATTAGAACGAATAACCAATGCTAGAAAATAACAAGATCTTTCGACTTCTAGAAAAAGAAGAGTTTCCTACCGGGTTCTGGTTGGCTATCGGTTGCGCGTGGGGTTTCTCCCTCCAGAATAGGAGATAGCACGTGAACGCCAAGCCCGGGATCTTCAGGATCATAGCCGGCATGCTGCTCGAACGGGTCAAGTGTCGGCCGACCGGCCGACTGAGCAGCGGGAGGAGCAGCAATATGAGGAGCCGTAGTCTCAGCCCCAGACGGGCCAGCTTCATCACTTTTCTCTTTTGGAAGGGGAGAGCCTTTGCTATAAAGCGCCAAAGCTGCGGATAAATCCGCTGGCTCATTCACCCTAAGAAACTCCTTCACCAAGGCATCCTCATTGACCTCTTCAGAGCCCGACTCGATTTTCCTAATCTTCGCTAAAGTTTCCCAGGCCTCAGCTAGGGATTCGAGATAGCCATCGCCCAAGAATGTCAAGTCACGGTGCATAAGGACACGGGCTCCATACTCAGCAATCAACGGGTCAAACATGCACTTGACCTCTTCCCTGCCGGCTTCTATGGCCGCCTCGAGGCGAGAGTCAATCTCCTCCGCAGCTTTTCTATTGCCCTCCTCACGGGCTTCGTCCTTCATTTTTTCAACCCCAGCAAGTTCGTCATCGAGCTTCGTTTTCAGGAGCCGAGTAGCAACGATTTCATCACAATATCATTGTGATTCTTCTTGAGCAGCTACTTTATCCTCTTTCTCCTTGGAGAGTAATTCTTTCAGCTCTTTGACTTGTATGACGAGCGCGTCCCTTTCTTTTTGGATGGAATCTTTTTCTAGGGCAAGGGCACCGCTACGCTGGACTGCTTCATCAAGTTCCTTCTTGTGAGCCATCTCTAAACGAGTAACTGCCTCAGCGGTATCTTTTGCGCTTTGCTCAGCGGCTTCCAGCTTCGACTTATACGAAGAAAGCTCTTCGTCTTGATGCTTGATGATGTTCTTGTCACAGCCGGCCTCCAATTTCAGACGATCAATCTCATATTGACGCTCAACGGACACCTCCGAGGTCTTTTCAACCAAGTGTACAAACGCGTCATGCTGAACATAGACGTCGTTATTACAGGCAATGGCACTCTGCTTCACGTTCCCAGGGATATGATGAATAACAGGGAGGAACTTCAGACCATCGAAGCAAATTTTTGGAAATTTGGCCTTAAGATCGACCATCTTTTCCGCTACAGTAGGGTCAACCGCGGGAGTAGGGGGAGGAGGCTTTGGAAGTTCTGCTCTTTTTTGTTGCTCCCGAATTTTACTTGTACTCGACGAACCGGAGTGTTGCTCTCGAGGAGCATCGGGTTGATACCCCTTCTGTGCAGACTTCTCTCTATCCGGCTCAGTTGGAGGAAGAGGATCATGGGACTATGGAGATTGGGAATATGCCTTCTTACGATAAGACGAATCGCGGGGACGGTTGTCTCTATCTTCATAATCATCTCTGTCCCTGCGTCTGCCTGAACCTGAAACCCGTCCGGGATGATGAAATATGGAAGAACCATGAAGGCGATCGAGTCCGTGAGAGCGCCCAATGTCACCTACAAAGAATAAAGGTAACAGTGAGTTAAGAAAAATCCGCGAAATAAGAAAAAACTTGAAGTGTATGATGGAATGCGAATGTGCGTGTGTGTCCTAGTGTTCCCCCCGACGGACCATTTCTTTTGTCTTTACTAATTGGAGTATTGTCTCCCTGGACTGGGAGTTGAACTCCCGCATTGCCTCTAGCAGGCGAAGAAAACTTGAGGGCTTCAGGATTGTCAAACCCGTAATTAAGTATATCGTCGGGGATGGAGAGATTCGACAAACCCCTTAGAGAACTTTCCAGGTGCTGTGAGGAAGCCTCTTTCTCTGGCGGGATAGGCGTAACTTTTGAAGTTCCGCCGACTTTCTCCTTCCGAATCTTGTATTTTAACCTCTTCTTTCCCTTCGAAGGGGAGGATGACGTTTCAATGTCATGAACTTCGACCGCCGGATTCCAAGCGGGACCCACATTCTCGCCTTGAGTCTCAGGAGCTTCATCCTCTTTGTGCTCACCTTCTTCGTACGCGTCGGGAGTGTGGCGTGATGACGATCCAGCTTGTTTTTTCCCTTTACCGGATGTTGGCCTGGGAATGGAGACGCCCTCCGGGAGGCTAATCCGACGACCAGGGGCTAGCAAGCCGAACCTCGACAATGATTCATTTGAAATGATGGTTCAGATGTCTCATTCCTCGGCAGGAAGAGCTCTAATGGCCTCAACGGCCTCAGAATATCCTCGGCCCTCCGGACGCGGGTTGATACCCGAAAAGATGAAACGAGGAGTTAGAAAAAGCATAACTCCAATTAAACGCGAATGATGACTCAACGAAGAGACTTACTGCCTTCAACCCATCTCCTCGCAAAACCAGGAGGGCAACGCACGTAGAACCATTCTTGTTTGTACAGGGCGAATTTACTACATGCCCCTGTCAAGATTTGGCATTTGTGGTACGGCTCGAGGAACATGAAGGAAGGGTTGTCTTTCCGTTTCTTGATCATGTAGATGTATTTGATGTCGCCAGAGGTTGGAGGTCTAGAGAAGACGGCCATGAAGAGTAGGTATGTCCCATATAGAAACGCATGACCGTTCGGATGCAGCTGCGACGGGGCAATGTCTATGTACTGCAACACATCCCGAACGAATAAATTAAATGGAGGCACGCTGCCCATCCAACACATGAACTTGTTGCAGGTGGTATATCCGACTGGGGGCAGGTGAGGACGATCGTGTCGCGAAGGGACTAACACATCGGCGAAAGGAATCTCATGGATGGAACATATTCGTCGAAGTGCGTCTTCATTGATCTTCGAAGCTTATGAGTCGATCGGATTATCTAAGAGAATTGTTGCCTCCAGGGCATCAGGAGCTAAGTTATGGGCAGGGGAAGTCGATGGATTTGAAGTATCAACGGCTTCTTGCCTTGATGACGGCCCAGGCCTATCAGATATAGTGGCGGAGCTAGACTTTTTAGACATCCCCAATAAATAATGAATCTGTCTAAGTGCCTGCGAAAACTATACTTGAAAAACGTTGAACGTTAGAATTAACAACACGAATATTCCCCCCATGTGGTGTGTGAACTAGTGCAAGCAATCATGTAAAAGCGTTGAAAGTTTGAAGGTCGCAAAGTTGTTGATATAAAATTAAGCGTTAAGTCATCGCCTTCGAAGACCGTCATCGCTGACCGTCCCCAGAAGCCTGCCTTTTGGTGATTGCAATTCTAGATCCAGAAAACGTATGATAATCTAAGTTCAGATTTACGTTTACTGAAGCTAAGAAGTTAGTGGTCCGGGTCGGCTTCACATATGCTAGAATGCTTGGGCCCTGTTTCTTATTTTGCTATACGAGTAGATATAGTTAATAAGTGTTCAGCATTTGTGACTATTCGGCTAAGTCATTGTTCGACTAAGTCATTGATTCGGCTAAGTCATTGTTCGGCTAAGTTGTTGTTCGGTTAAGTCATTGTTCGGCTAAGTCTTTGGTCGGCTAAGTCATTGTTCGGCTAAGTCTGTGTTCGGCTAAGTCTTTGCTCGGCTAAGTCTTTATTCGACTAAGTCGTTGTTCGGCTAAGTCTGTGTTCGGCTAAGTCTTTGTTCGGCTAAGTCTTTGTTCGGCTAAGTCGTTGTTCGGTTAAGTCATTGTTCGGCTAAGTCTTTGATCGGCTAAGTCATTGTTCGGCTAAGTCTGAGTTCGGCTAAATTTTGGTTCGGCTAAGTTGTGGTTCGGCATGTGAGTCGTGTTCGGCCTCGTTTTGTTCGGCATGTTTTAGCCTAAGTATGGTACGGCGTTTGTGACTGTTCGGTTGAGATGACCATCGACACGCTGTCCTTAACATTGGCCTCGTCTCTTCCTCCATCCACACCGAACCACGAGGGAAAATCGTTCGGCAAGTCGTACCAGACCATACCGCTCGATGCCCCTAATCATCTCCTACTTCCTCCATGTTTCTCCTTCCACCAATCTGGTCCGGCATAAAATACTTATGCCGAACCACAATGTGTCTACCAATGATTTCCTAGAAAACCCATCTCTATTTACTCTTCCTACCACCCTCGTCGCGTGACTCGACACTTTAGTCAAAGCTCGATTTATCCCATCAATTAAGGGAGTTCGAGCGTAAAGGCTGTATTTAGGCAAAAGGATCGGTACCTAGTTGGTAAGGTGAAGACTTGGGAAGAATCGGCGAGTTGTATGTTGGCTGGTAGCTTCGGCAGGTGCAAGGCAGAGGTGTTAGAAGTGTGAAAAGGGAAAGAAGGATAGAGGTGCTGGCTTTTATAGGGAAAACAGAAGAAGTCAAAAAGGCTACATCCGGTGGAACCGGTCAAAATCATATCGTTCGGCATCGGCTATAACGATGTCCGACACTGAAGGATCGTTCGGCCAGAAAGTGTCGTTCGGTCACGAATGTCTTGTTCGGCATTTAGAACACGCTCGGCACACACCTAAACCACTGGAATTCTCATAAAGGCATCTCCGTTCGAGGTTAGTCAAGGATTTAAAACGAGACGAAAAGGTTACATGACTCAAAGCGTACCACGTTCAGTCACGTGATACACTTTGGGGGGCAAGTGTTTCCTGGAGATTTGACCAGGCAACTAGTACTCGACATCTAGTAGTACTCGGCATCTAGGAGTACTCGACATCTAGGAGTACTCGGCATCTAGGAGTACTCGACATCTAGGAGTACTCGGCGTCTATTAGTACTCGGCATCTAGGAGAACTCGGCGTCTATTAGTACTCGGCGTCTATTAGTACTCGGCATCTAGGAGAACTCGGCATCCAGGAGCACTCGGCATCCAGGAGCATTCGGCTTCAGAAGTCGTTCGGCGTATACAACTGCTCGGCATGGTTGTATTGTTCGTCAAAAGTTATCGTTCGACCAGAACCATCGTTCGGCCAGAGACACCGTTCGACTAAAGGCAAACGTTCGGCCAGAGCCATCGTTCGGCCATAGACAACGTTCGGTCAGAAGCATTGTTGGTTAAAGCTATCGTTCGGCCAGCACCAACGTTCGGCCATAGACAACGTTCGACCAGGCGCTTCGTTCGGCCAAAGGCACGTTCGGCTTCGACTGACATTCATTCCACTCTTCCCACGCATCAAACATACCGTTCGGCATAGAGAGGGTGGTTCGGCATCATTAGCGTTCGGCCTATTTTGTTCGGCATACGGCGACAACTGTATTTGGGCCAGAGTGTTCGGCTGCCAAGCCCACCTGGGAAGTCCAACCCATCTTTGTCTATAAATAGAGGGGCAGGGGCATAGTGAAAAGGACCTTTTTCAAGAACACTGGGGAGACTCTGCCATTTTTCAGATCCATCTTCTTTACTTAGGAACTTCATTCAAGCATTTGATCTACGAATTGTATTTGTAATCAATCATTAAGAAGATCAATAAAGTTTAACCTCAAAGTGGACGTAGGCAATTACGCTGAACCACTATAAATCTGGTGTTCTTACTTTCTGCATTTAAATTAGCATTGTCTTCTATGTTTAATTTACCTTCATCACTTATATCTCTACATAATCTTTCTCTACGAGGTTAGTGACCAATTTTGGTGCTAACAGGTATCATGGCTACCATGTTACAATTCAGCTAGTTTAATAAATCACTTAAATACAATTTACAATAAAAGTCAATTTGTCCATCTAACAATTATAAAATGAACTGTTTGTTATATATTGATACATTCTAAAATAAGTAACTATTAAATTCTCAATCAAAAACAATTGCTTTATAAAACATCGACCTAAATTAAGGAGAGTTTAGTATTTGGTTGAAATTAAATGAGAAAAGAGTAGATAAAAAGCTTTATATTTAACATTTGGGGTTTTGGACCAAAGGTCCCTATTCTCGAAGCCTATGCACAAAAAGTCCTTACTCATAAACTTACGTAAATTAAGTCCCTGTTTTGTTATTTTTTACTAAACTACCCCCTCCCATAAAATCGGCCCAACATTGAAATCAAGGGCAAAAGTGGCATAAAGTAGCCAAAAACTATAAATAGGGACCTAATTTTCACAACTTTTTTGGGAGGGACTTTTCTTCCGTCATCTTTCAATTCTGGGGAGTTGGCAGCCTTTCCTTATCATTTTTTATGACTGAATAAATAGATTAGGAAAAGTGGAATGAATAACTTTTGTCATTTAATGCATCAATTGATATAATTTATTGCATGATGTGAATTATACTGGAGCACCTAAATGAAAATGATAACAAACATTAATATGAACTAATTATAAGAATTGATGTTATTGATTTAAAAGAAGCATTAATAGAGAGAAATGCAACAACTTAGCTATTTTTGATACCTCAACATAGCTTGCAAAATACAATTTACTACAAATTCTCCATCCAACAATTATACAAAAAACTATTTTTTATATACTTATATCAGGTAATTAGTAGCTATTAAATTTCTCAATCAATTGTAATATCAACTTAAATTATACCGTTTCTACTCCCAGGAAAAATGCATAGTAAATATACTAAGCTTATAGTTAAATTTTATCATAGGAATATCAATTCTCAATAAAATATGAAATATAAGACTTTAAACTACAAACTGTAAAGTATACCTTTCATTAAATTGTTCCATATCTTTCCAAATTTATTATTGTCCATTTTCCATGCAATAAGTAGTCTATTATATCTTAACTCTATTCCATTCACACCTAGTTTGCAATTTTATTGATATAATAGGAAAAATATTGTTTTAAAATAATCAAAATACAATTTTAGAAAATATATATGAAAAAACGGTACAATCAGAAGTGATAAATTTGATTTGGTTCGACTTACACTTACCAGATAATAGAACCATGATAAGAAAATTAATTCGCGATGCTCCTATTTCAATAAAATGAAAGCATGTTAGATTTTAAGTTCTGATAAGTGAGACCCAAAAAGTAGGAAAAAAGAATTTAAGATAGAGTGAGAATGTGAAAGAATAATAGTTTATGTTTTTAATATTGTATATAGAATGAATAAGTTAGCGAGTAATTAAGATGCAATACCGTTGGGAAAATGTAAAATATTAACATAGATCAAGGAGAATTCGATATTTAGATTGAAATTAAATTAGGAGAGAGGAGATGAAAAGTTATATACTCAACATTATATACCATAAACAAATGAAGTTATGCTAGTATTAAACATTTGATTACATTGGATAATAATGTGGAATAAATAAATAGATTAGTGATTAACTAAAATATAAACATCAAGCGAAAAAAGTAAAATATTGACTTAGTTAAGGAGAGTTGTATTTGGATTGAGCAATTTGTTATATATTGATAAATTATAATACAAGTAACTACTATATTTCTCAATCAAAATACAGTTTCTCTATAAAATATAGACTTAAATTAATGAGAGTTTAATATTTGGTTGAAATTAACTGAGAAAAGTGGAAATAAAAAGGTACGTATTAAACATTGTTATGACAAAATAAAAAGAATAGATTAGGAAAAGTGGAATAAATAAATGACATTTTTCATTTAATGCATTAATTTGTAAAATTTAATGCATTATGTGAATTTATGAAAATATTACCAAAGATTAAGATGAATTAATTATAAGAGTTGATGATATCGATATAACATAAACATTAATAGAAAGAGTAATGCTGCAACTTAGCTATTTTGATACATTAATTAGCTTTCAAGATACAGTTTTTTACTATAAAAGAAAAAAATTTCATCCAGCAATTATACAAAGAAGTATTTGTTATATACTCATAAATTATAAAATAAGTAACTATTAAATTTCTCAATTAATAGTAATAAGTTTTCATGCCCATGAAAAGTGCACAATAAAAATACTAAGCATATAGTTAAATTTTATCAAAAAAATAACAATAATGAATACAATATGAAAAATAAGGCTTTAAACTACAAAGTGCAAAGTATACCTTTCACTAAATTATTCTATATTTTTCCAAATTTATTATTGTCCATCATCTAAGCTATAAGGAGTTTATTACATCTCAACTCTATTCCATTCACACCTATTTGTAATTTTCTCGATATAATAAGAAATATATAGTTCTAAAATAATCAAAATATAATTTAGAAAATATGTATGAAAAATTAATGGGATTGAAAACGAGAAATTTCATTTTGGTTCGATTTACACTTACCATATAATAGAACCATGTATGAAAATTGTTCCGCCATGCTCCTGTTTCTATAAAACAAAAGCAGCTTATCAATTGGAATCACTAATCAATTCACTTATCAATTGGAATTTGTGTTTTGTATAAATTAAAATGTAATCTAGAGTAAAAAATTATTATAGACAAAAAAGATATTGTTCATCAATAATTGAACAAACTTCCAATAAAAATAATATTGAAGCCATCTTACCTAACAGTGAAAAGTTACAATAGGAAGAATATCCAAAAGCCAAATCAATTAGTAGAGATCAAATCCTAAGATGATAAAGTAAAAATAAATAAATAAATAAATAAATGAGTTGAATATAATTAAATTCTTAAAGGTCCATTATCATATTACATTGAACATAATAAGTATCATTTTTTTCTCGCAAAAAATGAAAAGGATTACTGAAATTATGGTGATAATTGGAATGATTACTGAAATTAAGCTTGGAAACTAACTTGTAAGAAATAAAGATTAAATTATTGTTTATCTTTGGAATTGAGGAGTTGATGAATAATGAAAGAAGTTTAAGCTTAAAAAATAAATATATTACAGAAAGCTGATATGAAAAGGGTAAGTTGAAGGGACACCATTAATACGTAAACTTAATGGTTGAAGAGAAAAACAAAATAATTGTAGGGTGAAAATGAAAAATGGATCTTAAACAAAGGAGAATCGAGTATATAGCTTGAGAAGAATGTGAGAGCAGATAACAAAAAGTCATTTATTTAACTTTATATATAATAATAGAATAGATTTAATTTTGTAAGATATATTTCTTTTTTATGAAAATATATCTCTAATACTATTTAGTGTCTATTATGTTGGCCTATTAACAGATGCTTTCGGATGCATATGATACCGCATCCGTATCTAAAATTATTTTCGAATATCGGATATCTGCATCCATGGATACAGACAGATATCCAATAATTATCATATCAGCTAATGACCGATAAATGCAGAATTATAAAAAGAAAATTTTAGTATAACATAAATATTTTTAATCCCATTGATTATAAAAGTGTCAAAAATTAACAAATGATGATAATAAATAGTTTTGAGCAGTTAAAAAGCATTAAGTGCATATAGTATAAACTACTAACTTAATAAAATAATAAAAAAATATCTTTCACTGTACTAAAATACACATAATTTGAACTATAATCTTGATAAAAACCGGACAGATAGTTTTAGGATGCGGATGTCTTCGTATCCGCATCCGTTTTTCCGAATATTGGATATTTATCCACTTTTTGGATGCTGATGTGGACATATTTCCGATTTTTCATACATCTATGGACATCCCAACTGTTATGGTAGGAGGCTATATGGATAGTTATTAATAGTAGAGTCGTTATTTAGGTTTTGCATTTGAGAGTGGTTCTTAATTTTGGTTTCTTTGTGTTCTTTTGGTTAAATAAAATAAAATGGGTTATTGGGGAATCATTTGTGTATTATACTTTTCAATTCATTTTCCTTCTTAAATCTAATTATATATATATATATATATATCATTTGTTGAACCTAAAGTTGTATCAGAGCAAAACACAAAAACGTTTTTGAAGAGAAGTTTTATTTTCCGAGTGATCGATAAAAAAATTACGGAAAAATTAAGTGGAAGGAAGTGGGGAGTTTGGAAGACTTCTTGTACCTCAATCATCTTCATCAGCAATTGGAGAACAAAGGGGAAATGACAAACAACATAATGGAGGATAAATGGAATACAATGGATAGAAAGTCCACAGGGACTATTAGTTATTTCTTAGTAAACACAGTGTTTCATATTTTTACCAATGAAGCATTAGCCTTTAAGATATGGAAGATGTTGGAGGGGAATTCTGCCAAACACTAACCAACAAACAAAAGCTTTTCTCATAAGAAGGTTTGGGAAATTGAAAGCTTACGAAAGGCGAGTCAATTGGAGAACATCTAATAATTTTCAAGTTATTACAAACCAGTTGGCATCTATTTATTATACGATTGATGATGAGACACAAGCCTTATTTCGATGAGTTTATTACATAAGAGTAGCGAGACTTGGTGGTCGCACTAAATAACCCGCACTTCAATAATATTGTTTCTATGAATTCAGTATTTAATAGCTTACTCAATGTGGAGATGAGAAAGCTGAACCTAAAGGATGAAAATGGGGAGGAAGAAATGAAAAATATCAATCCACTTGAAGAATTCAACCTTACAAGGAAAGAAAGACGATCGAATAGATCAAACATGTAAATTATGTCATATGTTTTTACTGTGAAAAACCAGGTTAATGGTTGATATTTTGCAGTAAGCTAAAGAGGGATAATGAGACGATGAAAGCATTGAAAGAAGGAAAAAACAAGCAAAGGAAGGTGGGGATGATGAGGTTTATTTTGGTATTAGTAATGATGTGCTCCATGGAAACAAAATAAGATGAGTGCATACTTGATATGGCTACATGTTTCCATATATTCAACGCAAAGAAAGCATCCATTGATAATATAAAGCAAAAAAAGCAAGATGTTGTTCGCCAATGGCAACGATGCAGAGGTAAAGATAGGGGTGGCAATTAGATATGTTGGGTGGCACCCGGACCCGACCCAATTGGTCTTGATTTTAGGAGCATTGGGTTTTGGCGAGTCAGGTTTTGTCGGGTCCAAACTATGAATTTGAAACCTAGGGCTGACCTGACCCATGCATCATTTTGGGTCGAGACAATTCAGATCGGATCAGTTCGGGTCTGATTAGGTAAATACACTTAAAATGCACATATTTTTATATTTTCTGGTCAGGTCTTTCAGATCATATTAGGTTTGAATAAAAGTTATTTTTCATCATCTAGACCTGACCCAAGACCTATCGGGTTCGATTTAACAAGTCTCGGTTCTAATTGCCAACACTAATTGGAGGATATGGGTTCATTTCAGTTGAGAACGTCTAATGAAAGGATAATAAAATTCAATGGAGTTAGGCATATCCTAGAAACTAAAACGAATCTTATTTCGGTTGGAAAATTAGAAAAGAAATGATGCAATTTTTCAACTCAAGGTCTACAAGCTGTGAATGTTGGAAAATTTCCACGTATAGGCCACATATGTAAAATAAAATGTGCTGGGCTGTTTTGGTGTAAAGCCTAATTAAAGCTAAATTCCTTAAGGATATAATTTTTGTGGTATTGATGTGTAGATACTGGGGCAATTCTAATTTGTTGAAGGGCCAAATTAGAAAATACCAACATTATAAATAAGAGGTTATGATCTTCAAATTATATAAGCTCTGGTCATTCTTCTAATCTCTTATGAGGGAATAATTTAGATCTAGGATTTATGTCAACGTGGAAGATCAGATTCAACTGTTAACTTTTAGATTAGTCTCTTTCTCTTAATCAGTTCATGGAAGCAGCATCTATGCATTCAGATCTAATATAAGATCTAGGGCTGGTGTCAATATCAAAAATCAAACCAAATTTACCTTTTGAATCAGAAACTATCGATTCAGGTATGACTTTCGCTAATTCATTTACTTTCCACTAATTTCTTCTTAATCAAATCAATATGTCACATATTCAGATATAGGGTATCATAATTAATCTGTCCTAAGTATATTAAAATCCTAACAGTGAAAGATAAACAGCGAGGTACTGCATGCAAAATATAGAAGTAATAAACTGTATATATTACTCGAAGTAACAGTGGAGGATGTTAAGAGTTACCAATTCACTACACCAAACATATCATTTTGTAACACTTTTTTCCCTTTAATTCATAACGGTTAATACTGTTATAAATTATTAATAGATATTCCCGTTGCAATCAATTATAATGGTTATTACTGTGATAAATCTACGTAATTTCATAATTACATGAAAGTATAGTGGGCAGACTTGTCATTCCCTCCATATTCTTACCTATCATTCTAACGTTTAATCGCTTTCACACTTCCTCCTTCTTGCTTACAATCTAGGGTTGTTGCCTTGTCCACGGATCTAAGCCCTAAGTCTGTAGCGGCCAAATCAACCTCAGATCTAACATTGCTTGAAGAACGTCGATTTGGTCAGTCAATATGAGGTTGCATCTAAGATTCGCTGGTATGGTTTCCATATGAAATTAGTAATCACCATTGCCTATAACCCCCCGCCATCACCTCATCCAGGGTAACCGTCACTGCCTCTTCAATCTCTCAAGTATTTTTCATTTTTCTGTTTGTAAAATTGTAGTTTTATTATCAATTTAATTTTCAATTTTTGTTCTAGTTCTAATTCAAGGTCGAATTTTGTTTCATGTATGTTACCGTTGACAGTTGGATCTGATCTTCCACGTTGACATACATGAAACAAAATTCGACCTTGAATTAGAACTAGAACAAAAATTAAAAATTAAATTGATAATAAAAATACAATTTTACAACTAGAAAAATGAAAAATATCTGAAAGATTGAAGAGGCAGTGACGGTTACCCTAGACGAGGTGATGGCGGGGGGTTATAGGCAATGGCGATTACTAATTTCACATGGAAACCATACCAGCGGATCTAGATGCAACCTCATATTGACTGACCAAATCGACGTTCTTCAAGCAACGTTAGATCCGAGGTTGATTTGCCCGCTAAAGACTTAGGGCTTAGATCCGTGGACAAGGCGGCAACCCTAGATTGAAAGCAAGGAGGAAGTGTGAAAGCGATCAAACGTTAGAACGATAGGTAAGAATATGGAGGGAATGACAACTCTGCCCACTATACTTTCACGTAACTACGAAATTACCTAGATTTATCACGGTAATAACCATTATAATCGATTGCAATGGGAATATCTGTTAATAATTTATAACGGTATTAACCGTTACGAATTAAAGAGAAAAAAGTATTACAAAATGATATGTTTGGTGTAGTGCAAATTAGATTTAAAGAGGTCAATTTACCTAAATCAAGGTAGAGTCAACAAAGGACCACAAACTTGCATGGAAGCCTTTGCGGTGTTACAAACATTTCTTATTTACCGATGATTTACATATTCAATTGATGGGCATGCATAATTATGTGATTTAGAGGTTGGTTATGTTTTTTTTTAAACATAGGGGGAGCTCGTGAAGGTATTGTGTCGAGGTGGAGTGCTAAAGATATGAAACACAATGTTAAATTTGCATATTAGCAAAATTAATTGATTGATTAATTTATTATTTATAAAAAATATTGTGGTTTGATTTATGAAAATATTTGGTTTGTATTTTAGTTAATAACATGAATTTTTAGAGCCATTTTAGGAATGAGAATAAATAAACTTATGGATCAAATACAATGTTAGATTTGCATATTAGCTAAATTGATTGATTGATTAATTTAGTAGTTATAAAAAATATTGTGGTTTGATTTAAGGAAAGATTTGGTTTGTCTTTTAGTTAATAACTTGAATTTTTAGAGTCATTTTAGGAATGAGAATAAATAAATATATGGATGAAACACAATGTTAAATTTGCATATTAGCTAAATTGATTGATTGATTAATTTATTAGTTATAAAAAATATTGTGGTTTGATTTAAGGAAAGATTTGGTTTGTATTTTAGTTAATAACATGAATATTCAAGGCCATTTTAGGAATGAGAATAAATAAATATATGGATAATATATTTATTTATGTAATTTGATTTTGTAAGAGATACCTTCTTTTTTGGAAATATATCTCTAAAATAATTAGTAGTTATTATAAACGGGGACTATAAGGTTAACTATTAACAGAAAAGTCATTGTCCAGGTTTTGCAAATGAGGTTGGTTCTCAATTTAGGTTTCTTTATAATTCTTTTGGTTAATCAAATAAAATTTGTTTTGGAGGAATTGTTTGTGTTTCATATTCTTCAATTCATAAATATGATGTTTAGACATCCGGTTAACTCTAATAAGATCATCTCCATCGGTTATTTTCCTCTTATAAACTTTTGAGAACCGTTAGTTTTGAGTAGACGTTTATAACAATCTTACGTTGACAATAGATTATGTGCGTAATTTTCTGACTCATGTGGCATTTTCCAACTAGAGAATATTAGTTTTAGCTATTTTTGTTAACCTGGTGCATTTGGAGTAGCCATCCAACAGCTACATTACTATTACAATTCCACATTGGCATAGCTGAAATTAATGAATTTATTACAATTTCATATCGGCACAGGTGAAATTAATGAATGCTGATGTGTCAGTATTATTAAGCTATGCACTTTTCTTCTTAATAGTAAAATCTACCATCATTATTTAATCCTTCCTTTTTTTATTGGTAAGAAACGTGTGTTCAAATTTGGATTTCACACCATTACGTTTATTAAAATAGCTTTTGCACTTTAAAACCTGCTTTAACTATTGTATTCTTTCTTTGTTGTTCCCGCTATGACCATTTTCAAACTCATAAAATTGACGGAGATACTTGATAAAATGCAATGTTTTAAGGATACATTTAAATATAGCCTCACCAGAAAAACTTATTTCGCAATTATAAAATTATATTTGATGTTCACAAGAAAAGAAGGTGTACATAACTCACTTTTAAAGTGTTCATGTACGATATATTTTATTTTTATACATGTACCGTATTAAAATGTGCCTTTATAAAAACATTTCTATAAAAATATTGTGTAGTTTGATTTCGTCTACGTCTATTTTTGTAATAAATTTGAAATGAATTTTATTTATCCAATTACTTTTTTTTAGATAATTCAGATTTAAAGTTTGTCCATTGTTCTAAAGTTTGCATCCAAAAATGCTGGTTTGCTCCATTGGATTAAAACGCATTTAATCAAAGCGCGTTCGAGTATGCCAATTTAAAGCCATGGTTTCTTTAGTATATAACAACATTATATTTAAATTTAAATTTAGTGGCTTGGTTCCGAATGATAACTTTATAACTGTAGTTTACGTATTTGTTATTTATAGAAATTTATATTTGATGGGAGTTTAATATATATTTATGGTTTACAGTATATATTTAATTTATTTATGTACACAGTACAAAATTAAGTATATTCCTTCTTCACATCATCTCATTCTGCATGCATGGATGGTAGTCCAAGCTACCAAACATGCAAATGCAGACAAAAGTAGACAAAAATGGTCATTTCAGGTAAGATTGCGAGATTTTCCTTTTTCATTGCAAGCCTTGAATTTCTTTCCAAACCAATGCAATGAAGCTCTATAATAACGAAAGACCAGATTTTGATACTAATTAATTCCGAAAGAAAAATAAAATCTGTCGCAAATCCTTTCTTGTAAGTAGCAAAACAATCGAACTTCCATTTCTACGGATATAGTCAAATTTAGTGTCAGCCCATTTTTACATATTTGTCTCTTATGTTTCAGGATCCATCAAAGAGAAGAAAAGGCATGATTGTTCTAAACAAAAATTCCAGTTTTGTTATTTTTTTAAGAGCTTGTTAAATTTAAGCCTCTGCGATGAATTTTCCGAAAAAAATTTGAAGTTCAAGGACAACAGGCTCCTAAGCGCCATCAAAGGGCTCATGCTGGTTCATATACTCAAGAGCAGTTGCTGTTAAATGGTTTGGTTTTGTTACCAACTAGCAGAGAAAATGGCAACAGCAGGCTGCAGTCATTTTTACTACCAGATCATCCATGTAAGTTTTTGTTAGTCAGTCTGCAAGAATCTTTGACTTTGATTCCACTTGATTGAAACATATCAAAAGTTTAGATTGAATAAAATTTCGGGTGAGAATAAAATTCAGGCATGGAATATGTTCAAATTTTGGTACTACAACAGCACAACAGTTAAGAGTAAGCTTAAAACGAGATGAACAACTAAATTTGCACTGTTGCACCACACTTTACTTCGCTACGTAGGACTTAGGCAATGAACTAAAACAACTAATACACCCCTAATCAATTGGGCTCTAGGTTGTGGCCCAACTAACCTGGGCCTGTAGTCGGCCCCATGAACATTCCTTTGACTTTGAAAATTTGCACGTTACTCAACCAAGTATCAAATACAAAAATTTGTCTGTTATTATCAAACCATACCATCGATTGTCATACTTCACAAGTATAACATCTCACCACCCAGCCCAATTAACTACGTCACAATGGAACTAGACCACGTTGGTGAACAATGGATGTGGCAGATACGACACAACATGAATAATCAATACATGCACAATAAGATACAATAAAGGTTGGTGTGGCTGATCAGCATTTTGAAGTATTAAGTTGGGCCGCTAGGATGATTTAGACAAAGATAGGCAAACATATAGAGCAATATTTGTTAGACAAGGACATCTATATGAAAGTTTTATTGCAACTTATCTTAAATTCCACCAAGTGTACTAACAAAAATTTTATTCAAAAAATATTTTAATTTGTCTTTTAATACACATGACGTAATTCAGGAGGGGTTCTTTCCAAAGGACGAAAAAGAAACCATAATGATGTTGATGATTGTTTTGTTCCCACGATTACAAGTGGTGCCCTTTGTGCTCATGATATTATGAAGAAAAGAAAAAAAACATGAGCAAAGCAAGGTTTTACCTGATTCTTTTTCTATACCGCCCCACACTCCAAATAGTTGGAGGAGTGTTGATAATTCACAAAATAGCAAAAAGATATCCATAGTTGTTGATGAAAGAAAATTTTCTAACCATGTCTTAACTGTGAATTATGTAACAAACGACTCAGCCGATATACTTCTTTCTGATAACGCACGCTCTTGTCCTGGAAAATCGTCTATTCAAGATAATATTTGCTGCTGTCAGACTCCACCTTCCAATGTAATACCTGAAAATGTGAGCTGTGGAGCCAAAGTACATGCTGAAGCACTAACTGCATACCAAAGTAAGCAGCAAAGTACAAAAGGAAAAACGAAGGAGCAGGATCAACTTGTTAGCTCAACTACAGAAGAGGCAGAAAGTATGGAGCTTACCATGGAATACATCGCTAGCAAGTTGGGAAGCTTGAATATAAATGATGTGCATGAAAATACGACGAGTGAACCAGGCAGCGCAATGAAAAGACCGGCTAAGGTAGAAGAGACAGAAAGTATGGAGCTTACCGTGGAATACATCGCTAACAAGTTGGAAAGCTTGAACATTATTGATGTGCATGAAACTGCCATGAGTCAACCAACTAGCGCAATTGTTCCTACCGTCGGTGGTGGGGTGATGGTGTCAATGAAAAGACCTAGGGCTAAGGTAGAAGAGACAGAAAGTATGGAGCTTACCGTGGAATACATGGCTAGCAAGTTGGGAAGTTTAAACATAAATGATAGGGCTAAGGTAGAAGAGACAGAAATTATGAAGCTTATCGTGGAATACATCGCTAGCAAGTTGGGAAGTTTGAATATAAATGATAGGGCTAAGGTAGAAGAGACAGAAAGTATGAAGCTTACCGTGGAATACATCGCTAGCAAGTTGGGAAGCTTGAACATAAATGATGTGTATAAAAATGCCATGAGTGAGCCAGGCAATGCAGAGAGCGATGTTGGTGAGGAGACAAATGTTGATAGAGAGAAATGGTGGAAAAAAGAACGACAGATTTTTCTTCGTTGCACAGTGTCGTTCATTGCTCGCATGTATCACATACAAGGTATTTTATGTCTCTCACACACACATATGTGTATATATATGTATGTATGTATACACACACCCACCCCATTATGCAATTGTTTTAGATTAATAGAGAACATTAATAGAATTGCAACTTTAATTTGCACTGTTATGTATTTCCCCTACTCATACAAGCATGATTTATCATTTTGTTTATCGGAGTAGAAACTTATTTACTTTTCAATTATATCACTAGGTAGTGACTACTGATAATAGTTTTCTTTCTTTTTCGTTTTTGGAAAGATGAACTCATGTTATAACAATAACCTATACCATTATACCACTGGCATCCCTTCATAATTCAGTTTTGAGTCTCTTCACATTATTATCGTACAACATTGATCACATTGTATGTAATTAATTACTGATAAAAGTTTTTGTGTGATTTTAATGATCCATCCGGCAATAGGAAGTTTTCTCCATGGAAGGGTATCAAATGAAAGTGTAGAGCCACAGTTATCAAATGAAAGTGTAGAGCCGCAGTTATCAAATATAAGCATCTCAATGTAATTGGAACGGGTTGTGGTAATGGGCCATCCCGAAGCCCATTTCTCCTTTTATAAATATCAAAATGTAGTCAGCACAACAAATCAATTTTGTTGTACAAATACATCTGTAATAATAAGAGCGTTTCTTCTAGTTCTCTTTTTTTCAAATACTAATCGATAAAATCAAGATTTCAATCTCTCTCAATATTCTTTCTTGGTATCAGAGCCAATACATCGCTTAACAGCAAAAGAAAAGATCATCAGAAAATCAACAGAGATGAAGAGAAAAGAAATTGATCATCAGAAAATCAACACAGAAAGGAGGAAAACACAAATCGTGCCATGCCATTAATCTCTCAGAGAATATCTCATCACAGAGATTAGGCTGCACTTAAAATCATCAGAAAATTAACATTCTCATCATCTGATTGTGAATCATCAGAGAATTAAAATTCTCTCCATCTGATTGTGGATATATTAGTCTAACCTGGTTTTGTCAAGTCTCCTCCTCTCTGTTCAACATTTCTGATCACTTCACTCTAGTGCCTCGCCAAGAAAGCAGTTGTCAGAGACAATTTCATCACTCAATTGATTTCTGGCTGCACTTATCTCCAAGTGTATTCATTCTCACAAATTTTTTCTGCAAATTTCTTTGATCCCATAAGTTTTTGAATATGGCTGAAGGGGATATTGACAACTCAGCCTCTTTTGAAGCAACAACCAATTCAGCATCTCAAACTACCAATACCCAAGATCTCATCAAAGCCATCATAAAGCCACAAAGTCAACTAGTCAGTGTTCAACTAGATGAAAACAATTACTTGCTCTGGAAATTCCAAATAGAGACAGCAGTGAGAGGCTATGGCCTTGAGGATCATGTTCTTGGAACATTAATTACACCTTTAAAATACACTGCAGATAAAGATGGAAAATAGGTGAGTAATCAAGATTATGTTACACATCAAAGGCAAGACAATCTAATTAGTGCATGGTTACTGTCTTCTATAAGTGCAAACATTCTACTACAGTTAATTGGGTGCAAGAGTGCACACGAAATATGGTCAACAGTGGAGAAGATCTTTAACACACAGTCTGCTGCAAAAATCATGTATTACAAAAGACAACTGCAAAGCATAAGAAAAGAAAACATGCCAATGAGAGAGTACTTGACCAAGGTCAAGACACTGTGTGATCAACTTGCATCAGTTGGTCACAAAATCTCAGACACTGAGCAAGTCTTACGCATTCTAGGTGGTTTAAATGAAGAATATGAGGCAGTGGTAGCAGTTATTTCCTCAAAGGAAACAACACCAAATATACAATATGTTCACTCAACTCTACTAGCTCATGAAGGAAGAATAGAACAAAGAAGATCAACAATTTCAGACCTTACTGTAAACTTCACCAGCAATAATAGATTCAAGAATCAAGAAAGAAGCAAAAGCAATAAAAATCATTCTAATTTTCAAAGAGGTGGTCAATCCTCTAGATCCAGAGGAAGAAATGGAAGATACAACAACAACAATAATAGACTAAGGTGTCAGATTTGTGAAAAGTTTGGTCATGCAGCCAACAAATGTTACTTCAGATTTGATGCCAACTATATTCCATCTCAGCAAAACAACAATAGTTCAAGAAATCACAATCTCAGTGCAAACATGGTAAACACTTATCCAGATTCTAAAGAACAAGCAGATACCAAAAGTACAGAGACTGTAAAGATTGATGATATTCAGGATGAAAGCTGGTATCTAGACTCTGGGGCTACCAATCATGTAACCAATAATCTCAACAATCTAAACTTGGGAAGTAGGGAGTACAGAGGTAAACAATTAATTCATATGGGCAATGGTGAATCAGTAAAAATTACACATACTGGAAATGCAAGTTCACTGGTAGAAAAGAACTCTTTCTAAAAAATCTGCTAAGAGTTCCATCTATTAGAAAAAACTTACTGAGTGTTTCACAGTTTGCCCAAGACAATGATGTGTATTTTGAATTTTATCCCAAATACTGTTTAATTAGAGATATTCTAACTAAGGAAATAATTTTGCAGGGTAAGGAATTTAAGGGATTGTACAAATTCAATGTTGCAAAATCAGGAAACTCTGAATTTCATGGAAAATGGTGTAATGTTATTGAAATTGAACATGAAGATAACTGTAAAGATTTTGATATTTGGCATTCCAAACTTGGACGTCCAAGTGTAAGTACTGTAAAAAAGGCGTTAAGTGATGATAATATTTCTGTTAAAGATATTGCAATGCCTTATGTATGTACATACTGTCAAATGGGCAAAAGTCATAAACTTGCATTTCCAGTCTCAAAAACAAACTATACAAAACCCTTAGAATTAGTTGCATGTGATCTATGGGGTCCATCTCTTGTTAACACAGATTATGGCTATAAATACTACATATCATTTGTTGATGCATACTCTAGATATGTATAGATTTACTTCTTGAAATTAAAATCTAAAACTTATGATGCAGTCTTACAGTTTATAACTCAATTTGAGAGGCAAACAAATTGCCAATTAAATGTCTTGCAGACTGATGGTGGAACTGAGTTTCAACCACTTAAGGAATACCTTCAAAAGAAAGGTATAATTCATAGAATAACCTGTCCATATACATCAGAACAAAATGGACTAGTTGAAAGAAAACACATACATATTGTTGAGACTGGGCTTACTTTACTAGCCCAAGCATCTCTTCCTCTAAAGTTTTGGCCAGATGCCTTTGCCACCACTGTGTTTTTAATAAATAGATTACCCACAAAGGTTTTACAGTTCAAAAGTCCTGTGGAAATCTTATATAAAATTAAGACAGAATATCATAGTTTGAAAGTATTTGGATGTTTATGCTTTCCCTATATAAGGCCATATAATACACACAAGTTAAGTTTCAGGTCATTACCATGTACCTTCTTAGGCTATGCAGCCAATAAGAAGGGATACAAATGCTTGGATAGCAATGGAATTTTTTTTATTTCTAGACATGTGGTGTTTAATGAAAGAATATTTCCCATTAGCCAACTAAACATAAAAACATCACAGAAAGTGTATAATTCAAAACTTTCTATACCACCAATACCTGAGCAGCTTGATGTCATAACTCAAGTTGAAGGTAAAAGAATGCAGGACAATACAAATTTACAATCTCCTGTCAAATCCACTTCACAACACACTATACTCAGACCTGATCCAGGTCATGAAGAAGATGAAAAAACTGGAAGCATAGGTCAGGCATCTCATATGTGTCCCATCAATCAGTCAGACTGTAGTCAGTCATTAGATGATTCACAATCATCTAATGATCAACAAGAAGTCACAGCTGAAGTGCCAAATCAACCACCTGCACAAGCTAGATATCACATGATAACAAGGGCCAAGAGCAGTATATTCAAACCAAAAATATACAGTGTTGCTATGAATACAGAAGAGCCAGATACCTATCATCAAGCTATGCAGAATGAAAACTGGAAATCTGCTATAGAAGAAGAATACAATGCATTGATAAAAAATAAAACCTGGGAGTTAACTTCATTGCCAAGTAGTAAAAATGTCATAGACTGCAAATGGACATATAGAATAAAGAGAAATGTTGATGGTTCAGTTTCTAAATATAAGGCAAGGCTAGTAGCAAAAGGGTATTCACAGCAAAGTGGCTTTGACTTTACTGAAACCTTCTCACAAGTTGTGAAACCCTCAACTATTAGAATTGTCCTTACCATTGCCTTACATAGAAACTGGAACATCAAGCAACTAGATGTAAATAATGCTTTTTTGAATGGTATTTTACAGGAGGAAGTCTACATGGAACGGCCTCCAGGTTTTGAGCAAAAAAGGGGTGACAAGCTTGTATGAAAATTAAAGAAGGCAATCTATGTACTCAAACAAGCACCAAGGGTCTGGTTCGAAAAGCTGAAGTCAACACTAATCAGACTTGGCTAAAGCTCAACAAAATCAGACAATTCTTTATTCACAAAATTTAATAATAATGTAATCATGTATGTACTAATATATGTTGATGATTTTATTATTACAGGGAGCATTTAATCAGAGATGAACAAACTCACAGAGCTCTTAAATAAAGAATTTTCAATCAAAGACTTGGGGAACTTAAATTACTTCCTTGGCATTGAGGTTAAAATATTGTCACACATAGAAATACTTTTAAGTCAAAGGAAATACATCTCAGAATTCTTACAGAGAGCAAAAATGGATCAAGCAAATGCAATATCTACACCTATGGCAAGCAATTCACATCTATCAAAGTACAAAGGAGAATATATATCAAATGACAAGCAGTACAGAAGTATTGTAGGAGCACTACAGTATGTGATAATCACCAGGCCAGAAATTACATTTAGTGTCAACAAAGTGAGTCAATATATGCAAAATCCACTGGATGAACATTGGAAAGCAGTTAAGAGAATTCTGAGATATCTCAAAGGAACTATAAATCATGGATTAAAGCTACACTCATGCAAATCTATCAATATAAAAGGGTATGCAGATGCAGATTGGGCCACAGACATGGATGACAGAAGATCTATCACTGGCTATTGCATATTTCTAGGCAGCAATCCAGTTTCATGGTGCTAAAAAAACAGCCTACAGTATCTCGGTCAAGTACTGAAGCCGAGTACAGAAGCGTTGCTAATGCAACAGCTGAAGTAATATGGATAATGTCCTTACTCAATGAACTTCATATCAAGATTACAGAAAAACCATAAATCTGGTGCGACAATCTGAGCATTGTTCTGCTCTCAGCAAACCCAGTTCTACATGCTAGAACCAAGCTCACAGAACTGGATCTGTATTTTGTCAGAGAACAGGTAACAGAGGGAAAAATCAATGTAAATCACCTACCATCATCTTACCAAATCGCTGATGTTATGACAAAGCCTCTATCAAAGAAGAACTTCATTCGCTTTAAGCAAGAATTGAAGGTTACTGAGTTCAACAGCAATAAGCAAGGCTCGATCTACAGTGATTTGACCAAAATCGAAACACAACAGCTTAATCTCATCTCTCCAACTTCTGCAACAAAAAGAGGGCTTTCGCATCACTACAAGGTCCTGAGTGATAAATCTACACACTCAAGAAACTAAAGCCTTCATCTTTCTCTATGCGGCTGAAGAAATTGCAAACCCTAACCCGACGTTAGGTTTGAGGGGAGGTATCAAATAAAAGTGTAGAGCCGCTGTAACAACCCTGTATTTTAAAATTATTTTAAAATTGTTTTTTCCAGATTTAAAAGCTTTATTTATGAAAAGAATAAATTTTGTTATTGTAAATATAAAAACTTTGATTTTGTATGTGGATTTGAATTCCAAATATGACTAAATTTAATATTTCCAGAAAATGTGAATTTTGGTCAAATAGTCAAACTTTGACTTTTAAACTTAAAAATTTAAAAGTTTGAAATTATAAATTTTATCTTTTATTATAAAAATAGATTTAATAACTTGAATACTGCTTTTCGTTTCGTTGAAAACGGATTTAAATTGCAAAAGTTATACTATTTTCAATATTGTGTGTATATTGGGTTATTCAGCAATATTCTTTATTTTAAAATTATATAAATGACATTTTTATTTGATATATTTTATTCTAATTTGTATATTTATGTTATATAATATATATTTTGGCTTTTAAATATTTTTTTAAGTAAGGTAGGAATTTTTCCAAAGTTAGTAGTATTTTTCTTGCAAATTTCCATGCCCTGTTTGTAAATTTTAAACATTTTTCTTTAATCCTTTTTCTATTTTCTCCAATTTAATTATCTATTTTATTTTGAAAATGATAAATAAATTATTTTCATTCAAATTTTCACTTCATAATATATTTATAATGAAGTGTATAGTTTTTCAAGACTGACAGTGATTTATTTATAATTTTTGAACACTGTTTGGTATTTTTAAGTAATTTTCTTCATTCTTTTTATATTTTTCCAAAAATTTATTATTTGTTTTCTCATATTTATAATTGATTTCGGTTTGTAAAGTATTTTTATGAATATTTTTGTTTATATAAAGATTAAAAAGAAAAGAAATATGAAAGGTTGTAAAACACTTTGAAACTTAAGCCCTTTTTTGTCCAAACCCTTCATTTTTTTAACTCCTCAAATTTTGCCCTAGCCATCTAAAACCCTAGTGTAGCCGCCACTTTTTTTTCTCATCTTTTCACGTGAAAACAAATCAGCTCCTCATTTCTCACGGCTTCATCCAAAAATAGGTAATGGCCTCCACCGCTTTTTCCACTTTCTTCCAATTTTTTTCTCATATTTTGCATTGTTTCTCTCTTCTATTTGCATGGCCTCTTCTCCATAGCCACGGCCACCACCTCCAACACCTTTTCCTTACCATCATCACCAGCTACTCCTCTGGTCTTGACGATGGTTGAGACTCCTATGATGCCAAAAATCCAAAAAAATGCAACTAGGCCCTTGAAACCATGCTAGTTGACCAGTATTTGCTCCACCACTTCATTTTTCACCACCACCACCACCTTTGGCCACCACCACCTCACTGACCTGATCACCACACACCCCTCTAGCCACTGATAAGACTTGTAGCACCTCTGGCCGAACCCAAGGACCCATGGCCGAACCATTTTGGTGAACCAAAACCATGCTATGTTGCATAAGCCCCTTCACCTTCATGCTTTGTAACTTCTTCTCCATGCTTCACCACTTTGGCCATGCATTCTTATGCCCATACCTAAGCCATTCCCTGTTCAAACCAGAGCCAAAACCAACCCTTGACCATGCAAAAAAATAATAATAGAGGAAGCAAGGCAAAAGATTTGACATTCAAACCTCTTTTCGTTTAAAAGTTATTCCATTTCAAGTGCGTTGAAATTGTGTTTGTTTTGATGTATGTTTTGGGTTGTAATACAAGAGTTGTAGCTTTGGATCTTGCTCTCCACTCAAGTCCGTAGTTTTTTCATCGTGCTTTTGTTCCATTGTGTCATTGGTTTTGATATCTCCAGCACAAACAAGTGAGTTATTCTCACCAGACAATATGTACCTATATAACTAGTAAATTGACACCCTGTGAATCTGTAGAAATATATTATCATGTTATACTTGACTATATTATGATCATATGATGTTTATACACCTTTTATATCATATGTTACTGTTACTTAATGTTATTCTGTTATTTATATCAGTTATCACCATTGCAAGTTCCCTGTAGACTAGAATCACTATGGGTTGAAATGATACATACCCGAACGGACTTTAGAATAGGGAAAAATTGTTATGGGCTGAAATGATAGACCTGAACGATTTTTATTTAATTTATTTTAACTTGGGATTGCGGGTTTGAAATGATAGAACCCGGATTTTTCTTTTTTTAACTGCAGATTGAAATGATACATATCCGTATCACTTGACCTAGGTTAGAAAATTATATACAGGCCCGTGGTTATTTTATAAAGTGTTTTGGATATTTTTAAGTATTTTAAAAAAAATTATAAATTTATGAGATTTGATTTAAATAGATTTTGAAATGTTTTAAATTAAAGAAATTATGATTTTTTTCCATGTGTTAAAAATGTAATTAATGAATGGTTTAACTGGATTTTTGAAATATAACTTAAGTTGGAAATTTGGAATTTTGGTTAAAAATGATATTTAAGTTATATAAATAAAATGGATATTAAATTTTATTTGGAAATGGTAAATATGATAATTTGATTAAATTTGAATTTAAGTGATTTATTAAAGTATTATTGATTTTTCTATGAATTTAAGTGGTTAAATAAGTGAATGTTTAAAAGTGATCTTTTAAAATATAACTCGACTAGGAAATGTGAAATTTGGTTTTAATTAAAGGATTAAGTTAATTAAATAAAATTGGAAATTTAGTTAAATTTGTGAAATGGTAATTTAAATTTGAAGTGTTAAGTTATTTGTTGAAATGTGAATAATTGGACACTTTTACACTTAAATTTATTAAGTAAATTGTTGAAAATTGGATTTTATTATAAGAAATTTATTATGAAAAGATATATGTTAAACGATATGTAAATGAACATTTTAAATGTTAAAATATGATTTTAAAATGTTTGTGTTTTAAATTAATGTTATTTAATTGCTGGAAATACACTAACACCTGAAATTAACTTTTAATAGCATTCAGAAATGCTATAGATTCTGTTTTGAACTAAAATTGTGTAAAAAGAGCTATTACATCATTTCTGAAATGCTGTAGTTGCTGTAATTGAACTTATAGGCTAATATTGAACTCAGGTCTATTATAGCATTCTCTGGAAATGCTATAATGGTCTGCAGTCTTTGCTGAAACCAAATTTAACCCTTGTTTTGAAATCTGAACTACCGCAGCACTTCTGAAATGCTGTCTTTTCTGTTTTGAACTATAATTCAACTAAAACTGAGTTTTAACAGCAGTTTTAAGTGCGTCTTTGCTGAATTAAAAATGTTTTCAAATATAACCTATAGCAGTTGTTTTTAAATGCTGTGAAATGCTGAAATTTTAACAATTAGGGTTTTTGACTTAGTAAACGAACTTAGAATGGTTTGAAACTTTGGAAATTGAATACTTGATTTGAAAATATAATAATTACACTTTTAAAAGGTTTAAATGAATTATTTGATTGGAATATAAACTATTTAAAAGGTGACTTGAAATGATAATAAACGAAGTATACCTTTAAATTTAAAAGGTATTTAGAGTTGAATATTTAGATTTGAACTCAAATGATATTTGGAATATTAAAATGATTTGAAATGAAGTTTTGAAATGATATGATATTTTAAAAATATGGAAATGGTTTGGAATTGATTTAATCTTTATTTTGATAAAGATTTGGATTTGAAATGATATTCTATTTTGAAGTATAAACTGTTTTTAAACTTATAACCACGGGTTATAATAACGATTGGTTGTTAAAGAGACCGGGATCGGATATGGACATACTCTCTATCGATACCGAAAACCACTTTGACAATTGTGTACGTGGTGGAGTTTCCAGAATGAAGTAGGATGGTGGCGACGTTATTAAGGTATGTTACGTGGACCCAACTCCCGTGAGTTGGCATAAGGTGGCTAAAACAGGAGCGATCTCGGACCAGTGAGGTAGCATCTCTTCTCGGACACATTTCTTCGATATTATACTCTTACTTGTGATTGATTAGATGGCCATCCTCTGATTTGGGAGTGTTGTTCGAGGTGGACGGTAGTGGCTGCTATCCGCTCCATCAGTACGTGTGCGTAATTGGTATATCTACCCTGGCATTGCCTAGTTGTGCTGTGTCACCTACCATACCGAGCTTTACTACGATTTGTGATTTCTCCCGTAGCCTGTGGAGTATCGAGGGTAGCCCCTATTTTGGGAGTATGCTAATACTGGATAGACTACTGGGACTATTACGTGTTAAGGTGGAAAATGTAAAGCCTTAATTCTATTTAAAAGTATGTTTATTTTATATTAGACATTATTATAATATCGAATATTACTACATAGTAGATACTTTAACGGATCCTTAGAGGATGGGCGGTCCCAAGCATCTTCTAAGTTACTTGTACCTTTATTACAGTTCACTTGAGTTGGTTTACATTATATAAGTATATATTGTCCTCACTCGAGTGTTTTGTGTTTTGCTTTACGCTCGGGTCAGCCTGAGTTATTCACAGATTTGGATTTCCACTCTCTTGGAGATTTGAATCGCTGGAGATTATCTGCTTGTCATGTCCTATCTATTTCAATTCCGTTGTTCTACTCAGCTTGTACTTGGTTATTTTATTGAGACTTTTGTTGTACTCTATTTCTTCTGTTGTATCTTATGTAACTCTGACATATTTAGATAGTAGCTTCATGAACTACTATTTCTTTTACTTCCGCTGCATTATTTTACTCTGTGTCTGTGATCTGTGATTATATTTATTTACTGTATATTCTGAGATTTGCCAAATTTTAATTACAACGCGGTATTTTGAGTAATTCAACTCCGGCATGAGTGTCTACCTATACACTTATAATGGATGCGAATGGTTGAAAATATCGGGTCGTTACAGTTGTTATCAGAGCTTTGGCTTTGAGGCAAAACTCAGCATATGGAGTAGATTTATTTACAGAATCACTTTCGTTCAAGTTTGAATCTTTTCCTCTTGATTCGAATTTCCTTTGAATTTTTGGAACGTTCTCTGCGGTTCCAAAATTCATTCTTGTCCCTCACTATTCATCTTCTTTTGCTTTTGGAGTATCCCATAACTCCACTTTGAATGATCTTTATAGTGAATTGGCTGTCTCGCCAATATTCTAATTTTCTGGTAAAGGGGGAAACTCCTTTACAAATTTGCATCGATTCACCAGAGATTTATATCTATCCTTGGTTTAGATGCTAATATCTTTTGTTATTCAAAACTCTATCTTTTGAGATCGGATGTATATTTACCCCAGAAAAAAATCCACATTTGATCTTATTCATTAAGTCACGGTTGACCTGGTTAAGGTTGTCTGCGATTTATCTAAGCTTACCCATTTCTCTACTCTGTTTAACCATCCTATTTTTTGTTTCTAAACTATCTCCAAACATTTTGAATCGTACTTGTAAATCTATGTTTTGTTTTATAGATTGTGTTGTTTGAGTTGTTGATGTTGATTTGGGCTTCCGATCGATTCGTCTGATCAACGCTATCGATAGGATTTCTAAAACACTTTGACAGAACAAACTGACACAATATTATTTTTTTAAAAAAAATTGGTTAATAAAATAAATTTTGATATAAGTAAATATTATGGAACTTAATAAATTGATTTAAATTGATTATTTGAAATGATAATACTTGATTTATCATTCTATAAATGAATTTATAAATAGATGTTTATAAATTGATTTTGGAAACTGAAATGAATTTAAATCAAGAATTTGAGAATTTAATTTCTGATGGTTTCAAACCTTGTGTTTAAAGTTTTAAAAGGATATATTATTTAAAGTATTTTTGAATAAAAATTTGTCTCTAAAGGATTTTAAAGTTTAAAAAATTAAGTTCTCTTCTCTTTGTCGCTGGAAAATAATTTCGGTGATGACTACATCATCATCGACGTTCATTTTCGAGTTTCGAAGTGAAGAGACCGTTCTGTAGTCTTGCTACAGCTTTGTTTTGGAAAATCTAATTGATTTGAATTTCTAAATATGACTGGATTATAATATATATAGATATATGATTTAAATTTGATTTGACATATTATGTATATATAATTACTTATCTCTAAATGGTTTGAAAGGAATCGGAAGTTTAATTCTTAAATTTTATTTTAAAGAATAATTTCAATTATAAAAAGAAATTTTTTTTGGATAAATGATTCAAACTTGAGATAATTGAATCGGAAAGTTTTATTTGTATAACACACAATTTCATTCCAATATAACTTACCTAAATTACACAGAAGTTGAATATGAAATTGGATAATATACAATATAGAAAGGATTTTATAAATAAAATTCGAGTGGTTATAATAAATGTTATACACTTAAATTTTAGTTATAAAAGATTAACCGAGGTAAATAGTGAAAAAGGAATTTAAAGAGATTTTATTTAAATAACTTAATAATCAAATTGATTTAATATGGAACCTTAAGTCTAACCTAGGAATTTTAATAATGGTTATTTCCTGAAATGAATATGTTGTATAATAAATAATGTATCTTTGAATAGATAAAATAAAATACATTGGAACAGGACATTTTGTAATAAAGTTTATTTAACTTGAATTCATAGTTTAATTGATGTCTAAATGAATAAATGTGTAAAGAAATTTGATTGTTATATTTGCTATGGTAAATATTTATTTATGAGATAGATATGTCTTAAAAAAATGAATAATTATGATTTAAATAGTTAAAATGTATTTTAACATCACTAAACCTTGATAATTGAGAATTTGGTTTTCAAATGGAATTTTAAGTGTAACTTATTAAAGGAATATCTATTTATGAAATGGGTATTTTAAATAAAGTGTTAGGTTATGTGTTAAATTAAGAGCTAAGTAAAATAGTGAACTTTTGACTTAATAAATGAAGTATAGTTTAATTTGGATATTCCATTCATAAAAGTATGTTTTAATAAGTCATAAGTTAAATGATATTCAAATGAATATTTCTGAAATTAAACTGATTTGAAATACTAATATATCTACTGTAGCATTTTATAAGTGCTGTTGTTTTGAAAATACAATGTTTTGGAAATTTTATAATTGAATGATTGAACTTAGAAATGTTACAATTTTGAAATGAATATTGTTTGATCTTGAATTAAAATGGTTTAAATGAAGATTATTTTAAAAGTGTTATGATTTTCTAAGTATTATGTTTTTTTTATATAATATTTCCAAAGTGTTATGATTTTTAGTAGTATGATTTCCTAATGATAACATCTCTAAATTGCTATGATTTCAAAGTATTATGATTTCAAAGCATTATAGTTTCAAATTTATTATCTTATTTTGTTTTTTTCAAACTACCTTTTGGTTGTTCTTATTTCTCTTATCTTGTTATAGAATGGGAAGACTATTGCTTATACCAGTCTGTTTAGAAATCTTTCTATAATCTTTGATAATCTTTGTTACTTATCTGGATCTGAACACTGTTTTTTTCATCCATAGACCGTTGGTCAAGTGAAAAGGGAGATTCAGACTCTAGAGGATCATTTTCGTGTTTGTGTTCTTGATTTGATCACCCCATCTTGTTAAACTTGCCTATAACAATAGTTATCAGGTGTAATTCCAATATTCTTATCATCTTGTCTTAATTCTATTCATTCTATCTTTTTAGGTGCTTTCCCGTACCTCGTTCCTTTTCGGGGACGAAAAGTTTTGAGTGGGGGAGAGTGTAACAACCCTGTATTTTACAATTATTTTTAAATTGATTTTTCCAGATTTAAAAGCTTTATTTATGAAAAGAATAAATTTTGTTATTGTAAATATAAAAACTTTGATTTTGTATGTGGATTTGAATTCCAAATATGACTAAATTTAATATTTCCAGAAAATGTGAATTTTGGTCAAATAGTCAAACTTTGACTTTTAAACTTAAAAGTTTAAAAGTTTGAAATTATAAATTTTATCTTTTATTATAAAAATAGATTTAATAACTTGAATAATACTTTTCGTTTCGTTGAAAACGGATTTAAATTGCAAAAGTTATACTATTTTCAATATTGTGTGTATATTGGGTTATTCAGCAATATTCTTTATTTTAAAATTATATAAATGACATTTTTATTTGATATATTTTATTCTAATTTGTATATTTATGTTATATAATATATATTTTGGCTTTTAAATATCTTTTTAAGTAAGGTAGGAATTTTTCCAGAGTTAGTAGTATTTTTCTTGCAAATTTCCATGCCCTGTTTGTAAATTTTAAACATTTTTCTTTAATCCTTTTTCTATTTTCTCCAATTTAATTATCTATTTTATTTTGAAAATGATAAATAAATTATTTTCATTCAAATTTTCACTTCATAATATTTTTATAATGAAGTGTATAGTTTTTCAAGACTGACAGTGATTTATTTATAATTTTTGAACACTGTTTGGTATTTTTAAGTAATTTTCTTCATTCTTTTTATATTTTTCCAAAAATTTATTATTTGTTTTCTCATATTTATAATTGATTTCGGTTTGTAAAATATTTTTCTGAATATTTTTGTTTATATAAAGATTAAAAAGAAAAGAAATATGAAAGCTTGTAAAACACTTTGAAACTTAAGCCCTTTTTTGTCCAAACCCTTCATTTTCTTTAACTCCTCAAATTTTGCCCTAGCCATCTAAAACCCTAGTGTAGCCGCCACTTTTTTTTCTCATCTTTTCACGTGAAAACAAATCAGCTCCTCATTTCTCACGGCTTCATCCAAAAATAGGTAATGGCCTCCACCACTTTTTCCACTTTCTTCCAATTTTTTTCTCATATTTTGCCTTGTTTCTCTCTTCTATTTGCATGGCCTCTTCTCCATAGCCACGGCCACCACCTCCAACACCTTTTCCTTACCATCATCACCAGCTACTCCTCTAGTCTTGACCATGGTTGAGACTCCTATGATGCCAAATATCCAAAAAAATGCAACTAGGCCCTTGAAACCATGCTAGTTGACCAGTATTTGCTCCACCACTTCATTTTTCACCACCACCACCACCTTTGGCCACCACCACCTCACTGACCTGATCACCACACACCCCTCCAGCCACTGATAAGACTTGTAGCACCTCTGGCCGAACCCAAGGACCCATGGCCGAACCATTTTGGTGAACCAAAACCATGCTATGTTGCATAAGCCCCTTCACCTTCATGCTTTGCAACTTCTTCTCCATGCTTCACCACTTTGGCCATGCATTCTTATGCCCATACCTAAGCCATTCCCTGTTCAAACCAGAGCCAAAACCAACCCTTGACCATGCAAAAAAAATATAGAGGAAGCAAGGTGTTAGCGCCAAAATTGGTCACTAACCCCCAAATCCAGATGAAAGCACCAAATACCAATCACAGCTCAGAGATAGAATGTATGTAGAGAGTAATAATGTGATGAACAGTTAAAACTGAAATGAAAGCAGTGAAGAACAACCGATTTTATAGTGGTTCGGCTAACTCCAGCCTACGTCCACTCCAAAAGTTTGCTTTTTATTGCTGTAATAATCGATTACAGTTACAAAATGGCAGAGTTGTCTTAGCCTTAGAAAAGAGAAAGTAAGAGAGCATAAAAAAAATCCCCTTTTACTGTGCCCATGCCTCTCTATTTATAGACAAAGATGGGTTGGACTTCCCTGGTGGGCCTGGCAGCCGAGTACCTCAGCCCAAATGGAGTGGTCTCCATATGCCGAACCATAGATGTCGAACGCTGAATGCCGAACAAGGTGTGAATGCCGAACGATCTCCTCCTGCCGAACGTTGGGAGGTGCGAGGTACCGAGGTATGGAGGTGCGAGGTACCGAGACATGGAGGTGCGAGGTATGGAGGTGCGAGGTGCAAAGATATGGAGGTGCGAGGTACCGAGGTATGGAGGTGCGAGGTGCAAAGATATGGAGGTGCGAGGTACCGAGGTATGGAGGTGCGAGGTACCAAGATATGGAGGTGCGAGGTACCGAGGTATGGAGGTGCGAGGTACCGAGGTATGGAGGTGCGAGGTACCGAGGTATGGAGGTGCGAGGTATAGAGGTATCGAGGTGCGAGGTGCAATGCCGAGCGAGGTGAGGTATGCCGAACGACCCATCCAATGCCGAACGCTCCTTGAGGCCGAATGATCCATCCAATGCCGAACGTTGGTTAATGCTGAGCGCTCCATCCAATGCTGAACGACGATCTCTCTATGCCGAACGCTCGTCCAGTGCTGAACATTCCTCTATGTCGAACGATCCTTTTAATGCCGAGCACTCGTTCAGTGCCGAACGATCCCTCTATGTCGAACGGCGATCTCTCTATGCCGAACAGCCTCCAACGCCGAACCATCCCAATGCCGAGCGATATCTGCCAAACTGCCTAGGCCGAGCCATGTAGTTTCTCCACTCCTTTTCCCAACGACATATTCAAGTGAACTTCATCATTTTAAACCGAATCCATCATACTTTAGTCTCGATAGTTTTGAAGTTGTTTAAGTTAAATCCGTCTGTCCGTGGCCTTGCCAAAATGCGGGTTAACACTTGCCCCCCAAAACATGCCTTGCTGTGAAAGGTGTGTTTTGAATAGCCTCAAGTCCAATATCCCAAGTATGTATGTTATCCACATCCATACTTTCCGATTCATAATCCAATCCATTACCAAGCCATCTTATCCGAGTGCCACGGCCATATCCTGATCCATTTCCGTGACTGTTCCGAGTCGATGTCTGATTCTTATCCAGTAACCAAGTCCTTACCCAATTCCACATCCATCTGAACCCGACTACCGAGTTCCAATCCATCCATATCCAATAACCTATAACCATATCCGTGACCTCTCCGGGTCGATATCCAAATCCGGGACCGCTCCGGGTCCTTGTCCGAATCCTTAGCTAATCATAGCCAATATCCAAATCCGTAACCTCTCCGAGTTCTTGCCAAGCGCAATCCACACTTGACGACCTACGTTAAGTAATTCCATGGTGTTCATGGTTCAGTGTCCCTGAACGTCGAAGAATGCCGTGGCTTAAGTCCTAAGCCGAATCCTGGTCACTCCGGACCCTTGCCGAGCTTAGTCCATACTCGACGACCTAAAATAGTAACCGATAGTATATGGCCTAGGTCCTAGGCCGAATCCTGGTCTCTTCGGACCCTTGCCAAGCATAGTCCATACTCGACGACCTTTTAGCCAAAAGTCCAGAGAAAACCCAATCAAAATCCAATCCGAAATCCAAATCCAAATAGAAAACCAGAAATCCATATCAAAAAACAAACATCCAAACCAGAATCCAAACCAGAAAATGAGCAAAACAGGGAGTTCAAACCAAACTCCTAAACCAAACCAGAAAAAGCAAATGTCCAAGTCAAAGGGAAAAACAGATTTCACAAACCCGGGTGTCTCGGTAAGCCATCATCTCAGAGCATGCCTGAGGGTTATCTCCGACCCCGTACATGAGTAAGTGATTTAACCGTTTGCCCGAAGTTTGTTACTTATTCCAAACCATTAAAATTAGTTGATGACCAATCGGCCACCATTCCTGGGCCTCATGCCCTCGTCGTTCAAGGTAGGCGGTGGCTGCTCCTGTTCCACCGCCGCATTCCGAGTTCCGACATACTGTCGCAACTGACCATTCCTTATATGCTCCTCGATTATATCCTTTAGATGCCGGTAGCTGTTAGTGTCATGCGCGTCCAGGTCATGAAAAAGACAGTGCCTTCCTTACGCCCTTTCTCGTTCTGAGGGTTCCCTCCTTACTGGCCTTCGATAAGAAAGGCGATCTCGAGTATCTAAGCAAATCCGTTCCAACGTTGCATTCAATCCTGTGTAAGTGGAGAACTTTGGTTCTCCCCAGCGCTTCCTTTTGCCTTTATCCTCGCCCCCACCCGAGCTTTTATCGGGTAGTCCTCCATCCTTAGTCGTGTTTACTTCCTTTGGCCTCATGTACAAACATGCATCTTCTTATCGAAGAAATCTTTCAGCTTCATGAAAGAATTCCCCAAGATCCAACGGTGGGTCCCGTATCAACGATACTTTGAAATCCGAATTATCTCTGACTCCTGATACCGCAGCCATCAGAACCATTGATGGATCTGGCCGATCCACCGAGGCAACTGCTGCATTAAATCGAGTTAAGAATGTCCTGAGCGATTCATCTGCCCCCTGTTTGACTGACGTTAGCGTCATCACGTTCTTTGGCCTTTTTATGTGAACTCGAAACTGACTTAAGAACTTGTCCACCAGTTCTGTCCATGTTCCAATGGATCCATCCTCCAATTGTCTAAACCACATAGCAGCAATTTCAGTCAAGTACGGGGGAAACATCGGGCCATAACCTCCTCCATTGACCCCAGCACTTCCATATGCCTAGTGTACCTCATCAAGTGGTCGGTGGGATCCGTCTTCCCGTTGTATACTTCCAGAGTGGGTAGTTTGAAATCGGACGGATTCCTAGCTGTCCTGATGTTCCGGGTAAACGGACTTTTGTTAACTCCCTCTGAATCCCTATTTGTCAGACCTCCGCGAATAGTCCGCCTGATAATGTCAGCCAATCCAGTGTTTCCAACCAATCCAGACTGCCCCCTAAGTCCCCGAGGAAATTCTGGCACATATTCTTCATCACGTACTCCTGTATTCCTATCGATGCCAGGCCGCGTAGCGTTATCCGGTATCCCTCCATGAACTGGTCCAGCATCACCTGGTGGTGTGCCCCGAGTCTAGGTCCATCTAGATTTTTAACTGTTTGTTGATTGGGAGCTGCCCCATGCTGATTCACTCCATCTGTCCGTTGGTTGAGTTCCTCTGGTCCAGCTCCACGATCTTGAGCAACTGCAGTTCCTGGTTGTCCAAATTGCCTAAGAAGAGCCTGCATCATCTCCTCTTTCCGTTTCATCAACTGCTCTTGCATGGAATTCATCATCACTTGCATCTCGTCTCGAGTTATGTAGATGGATGCATGACCCTCTCCAGCTCCAGAAGATGCCGCTTGACTTCCTTCCTGATTGCTCCTTTCCGCTGCTTGCTTCCTTGTTGGCGGTCTTGCCATTGCTTTCTAAGATCCAAGTTCCTAACTCCAAAATTCCTGAGTGTTTCAATTCTCGGTGAAAGCACCAAAGTGTTAGCGCCAAAATTGGTCACTAACCCCCAAATCCAGATGAAAGCACCAAATACCAATCACAGCTCAGAGATAGAATGTATGTAGAGAGTAATAACGTGAAGAACAGTTAAAACTGAAATGAAAGCAGTAATGAACAACCGATTTTATAGTGGTTCGGCTAACTCCGGCCTACGTCCACTCCAGAAGTTTGCTTTTTATTGCTGTAATAATCGATTACAATTACAAAATGGCAGAGTTGTCTTAGCCTTAGAAAAGAGAAAGTAAGAGAGCAGAAAAAAGATCCCCTTTTACTGTGCCCCTGCCTCTCTATTTATAGACAAAGATGGGTTGGACTTCCCTGGTGGGCCTGGCAGCCGAGTACCTCAGCCCAAATGGAGTGGTCTCCATATGCCGAACCATAGATGCCGAATGCTGAATGCCGAACAAGGTGTGAATGCCGAACGATCTCCTCCTGCCGAACGTTGGGAGGTGCGAGGTACCGAGGTATGGAGGTGCGAGGTACCGAGACATGGAGGTACGAGGTATGGAGGTGCGAGGTGCAAAGATATGGAGGTGCGAGGTACCGAGGTATGGAGGTGCGAGGTGCAAAGATATGGAGGTGCGAGGTACCGAGGTATGGAGGTGCGAGGTACCAAGATATGGAGGTGCGAGGTACCGAGGTATGGAGGTGCGAGGTACCGAGGTATGGAGGTGCGAGGTATAGAGGTATCGAGGTGCGAGGTGCAATGCCGAGCGAGGTGAGGTATGCCGAACGACCCATCCAATGCCGAACGCTCCTTGATGCCGAACGATCCATCCAATGTCGAACGTCTCCAGATGCCGAACGTTGGTTAATGCCGAGCGCTCCATCCAATGCCGAACGACGATCTCTCTATGCCGAACGCTCGTCCAGTGCCGAACATTCCTCTATGCCGAACGATCCTTCTAATGCCGAGCACTCATTCAGTGCCGAACGATCCCTCTATGTCGAACGGCGATCTCTCTATGCCGAACAGCCTCCAACGCCGAACCATCCCAATGCCGAGCGATATCTGCCAAACTGCCTAGGCCGAGCCATGTAGTTTCTCCACTCCTTTTCCCAATGACATATTCAAGTGAACTTCATCATTTTAAACCGAATCCATCATACTTTAGTCTCGATAGTTTTGAAGTTGTTTAAGTTAAATCCGTCTGTCCGTGGCCTTGCCAAAAGGCAGGTTAACACAAGGCAAAAGATTTGACATTCAAATCTCTTTTCGTTTAAAAGTTATTCCATTTCAAGTGCGTTGAAATTGTGTTTGTTTTGATGTATGTTTTGGGTTGTAATACAAGAGTTGTAGCTTTGGATCTTGCTCTCCACTCAAGTCCGTAGTCTTGTCATCGTGCTTTTGTTCCATTGTGTCATTGGTTTTGATATCTCCAGCACAAACAGGTGAGTTATTCTCACCAGACAATATGTACCTATATAACTAGTAAATTGACACCCTGTGAATCTGTAGAAATATATTATCATGTTATACTTGACTATATTATGATCATATGATGTTTATACACCTGCTATATCATATGTTACTGTTATTTAATGTTATTCTGTTATTTATATCAGTTATCACCATTGCAAGTTCCCTGTAGACTAGAATCACTATGGGTTGAAATGATACATACCCGAACGGACTTTAGAATAGGGAAAAATTGTTATGGGCTGAAATGATAGGCCTGTACGATTTTTATTTAATTTATTTTAACTTGGGATTGCGGGTTTGAAATGATAGAACCCGGATTTTTCTTTTTTTAACTGCGGATTGAAATGATACATATCCGTATCACTTGACCTAGGTTAGAAAATTATATACAGGCCCGTGGTTATTTTATAAAGTGTTTTGGATATTTTTAAGTATTTTAAAAAAAAATTATAAATTTATGAGATTTGATTTAAATAGATTTTGAAATGTTTTAAATTAAAGAAATTATGATTTTTTCCATGTGTTAAAAATGTAATTAATGAATGGTTTAACTGGATTTTTGAAATATAACTTAAGTTGGAAATTTGGAATTTTGGTTAAAAATGATATTTAAGTTATATAAATAAAATGGATATTAAATTTTATTTGGAAATGGTAAATATGATAATTTGATTAAATTTGAATTTAAGTGATTTATTAAAGTATTATTGATTTTTCTATGAATTTAAGTGGATAAATAAGTGAATGTTTAAAAGTGATCTTTTAAAATATAACTCGACTAGGAAATGTGAAATTTGGTTTTAATTAAAGGATTAAGTTAATTAAATAAAATTGGAAATTTAGTTAAATTTGTGAAATGGTAATTTAAATTTGAAGTGTTAAGTTATTTGTTGAAATGTGAATAATTGGACACTTTTACACTTAAATTTATTAAGTAAATTGTTGAAAATTGGATTTTATTATAAGAAATTTATTATGAAAAGATATATGTTAAACGATATGTAAATGAACATTTTAAATGTTAAAATATGATTTTTAAAATGTTTATGTGTTTTAAATTAAAGTTATTTAATTGCTGGAAATACACTAACACCTGAAATTAACTTTTAATAGCATTCAGAAATGCTATAGATTCTGTTTTGAACTAAAATTGTGTAAAAAGAGCTATTACATCATTTCTGAAATGCTGTAGTTGCTGTAATTGAACTTATAGGCTAATATTGAACTCAGGTCTATTATAGCATTCTCTGGAAATGCTATAATGGTCTGCAGTCTTTGCTGAAACCAAATTTAGCCCTTGTTTTGAAATCTGAACTACCGCAGCACTTCTGAAATGCTGTCTTTTCTGTTTTGAACTATAATTCAACTAAAACTGAGTTTTAACAGCAGTTTTAAGTGCTGTCTTTGCTGAATTAAAAATGTTTTCAAATATAACCTATAGCAGTTGTTTTTAAATGCTGTGAAATGCTAAAATTTTAATAATTAGGGTTTTTGACTTAGTAAACGAACTCAGAATGGATTGAAACTTTGGAAAATGAATACTTGATTTGAAAATATAATAATTACACTTTTAAAAGGTTTAAATGAATTATTTGATTGGAATATAAACTATTTAAAAGGTGAGTTGAAATGATAATAAATGAAGTATACCTTTAAATTTAAAAGGTATTTAGAGTTGAATATTTAGATTTGAACTCAAATGATATTTGGAATATTAAAATGATTTGAAATGAAGTTTTGAAATGATATGATATTTTAAAAATATGGAAATGGTTTGGAATTGATTTAATCTTTATTTTGATAAAGATTTGGATTTGAAATGATATTCTATTTTGAAGTATAAACTGTTTTTAAACTTATAACCACGGGTTATAATAACGATTGGTTGTTAAAGAGACCGGGATCAGATATGGACATACTCTCTGTCGATACCGAAAACCATTTTGACAACTGTGTACGCGGCGGAGTTTCCAGAATGAAGTAGGATGGTGGCGACGTTCTTAAGGTATGTTACGTGGACCCAACTCCCGTGAGTTGGCATAAGGTGGCTAAAACAGGAGCGATCTCGGACCAGTGAGGTAGCACCTCTTCTCGGACACATTTCTTCGATATTATACTCTTACTTGTGATTGATTAGATGGCCATCCTCTGATTTGGGAGTGTTGTTCGAGGTGGACGATAGTGGCTGCTATGCGCTCCATCAGTACGTGTGCGTAATTGGTATATCTACCCTGGCATTGCCTAGTTGTGCCGTGTCACCTACCATATCGAGCTTTACTACGATTTGTGATTTCTCCCGTAGCCTGTGGAGTATCGAGGGTAGCCCCTATTTTGGGAGTATGCTAATACTGGATAGACTACTGGGACTATTACGTGTTAAGGTGGAAAATGTAAAGCCTTAATTCTATTTAAAAGTATGTTTATTTTATATTAGACATTATTATAATATCGAATATTACTACATAGTAGATACTTTAACGGATCCTTAGAGGATGGGCGGTCCCAAGCATCTTCTAAGTTACTTGTACCTTTATTACAGTTCACTTGAGTTGGTTTACATTATATAAGTATATATTATCCTCACTCGAGTGTTTTGTGTTTTGCTTTACGCTCGGGTCAGCCTGAGTTATTCACAGATTTGGATTTCCACTCTCTTGGAGATTTGAATCGCTGGAGATTATCTGCTTGTCATGTCCTATCTATTTCAATTCCGTTGTTCTACTCAGCTTGTACTTGGTTATTTTATTGAGACTTTTGTTGTACTCTATTTCTTCTGTTGTATCTTATGTAACTCTGACATATTTAGATAGTAGCTTCATGAACTACTATTTCTTTTACTTCCGCTGCATTATTTTACTCTGTGTCTGTGATCTGTGATTATATTTATTTACTGTATATTCTGAGATTTGCCAAATTTTAATTACAACGCGGTATTTTGAGCAATTCAACTCCGGCATGAGTGTCTACCTATACACTTATAATGGATGCGAATGGTTGAAAATATCGGGTCATTACAGCCGCGGTTATCAAATATAAGCATTTCAATGTAATTGGAACGGGTTGTGGTAATGGGCCATCCCGAAGCCCATTTCTCCTTTTATAAATATCAAATGTAGTCAGCACAACAAATTAATTTTGTTGTACAAATACATCTGTAATAATAAGAGCATTTCTTCTTGTTCTCTGTTTTTCAAATACTAATCAATAAAATCAAGATTTCAATCTCTCTCAATATTCTTTCTAAGGGATCTGTTGTGGACTCGGTCTTCTAACACAAAATGTCTCGGGTCATCTTTCAAGGTGAATACGTATATGTATATGTATGTTGTGTATGTCTATATGTGTGCGTTGTGTGTGCTTCTCTATTGCATCTTTTGCATTATATCACATACAAAATTTATATGCTCCTTTTCTATTGTATCTTTTGTGCAGCTCCGCTTTCATGTCCCTTGGTGCTAGGTTTCCTGTTAAAACTAATTCAAGAAACACATCTATCAATGTAGAAACTCCAACAGGGCCTATAGTAACAGAACCAAATATACATGACCAAAATCTACCAGATACAGATTTAGGCTTGACTGTTACGGGTTGTGCAAATAAAGTAGAAGGCGAAGAAAATAAAATTCGGCCAGTTGAGGATGTGGTTTCATCATCACTTTTACATATGGCAAACAATAGAGCATTGCATGCCACAAATGATGCTATTACGGGTGATAAGAAGAGCTCAAATTGGCCTACACTTAAGAACCAATAGAGTACCAAATGCAGAACCAATGAACAATGATGAGTCGAGGAAAAAATAAGGTATCCAAAGCTGAGAAGGTGGCAGAGTACGACTGGGACAACTTGAGAAGGCAAGTATTTGAGAATGGTTTTAGTCCAGAAAGGAGTTGTGATGCGAAGGACTCAATAGACTATAATGCACTAAGGAATGCTGATGTTAACGAAATATCGAAGGCTATCCGTAAGCGTGGGATGAATAAGATGCTCGCATAGAGAATCCAGGTATGAGGCGGGTGTTTACAAAAATAGTTGACAACAAATAAACATGATAATTGTAATAAAAGTTTGGTTCTTCATTTACTTTTATACTAAAATCAAAAGTTCTAATTAATTATTTCAGGCATTTCTTGATCATCTAGCAACAGATCATGGAAGCCTTGATCTTGAGTGGCTTAGGCATGTTTCACCGACAAAGCAAAGTAAGATATCTAACATTGATAGGCGTTGTTTAACTTACCATTTGTTTTTATTGAATATATTACAGCTATTAAAATGAAACATAGCTTTCTGAGATATATGTTTTAATTAAAATTTCCTTTTGGTGTTTCTTTTAGGCATTGTCTACGAAGAAATATGATAGTATTTCTACTAGTTTTATGAGCTATTTTAAGTAAAAATTCATTTGGATCAAGTGATTTCCTGCTTCTTTCAAGGAGTATTTTCGGTGAAATTTTTTTAATTTCTTTTCTCCTTTAATCCTTTTGTTTTATGCTAGAATACTCTAATTACGTGACATTTAACTTTCTGTTTAACACGATGACAAGGTTGATACAAATATTGCCCGTATTTCTTTAAGACTGGGATGGGTCCCGCTTCGACCGTTGCCTGAGTCTCTGCAGCTGCATCTTCTTGAAATGTAAGCTTAAGTTAACGAAATTTCTCTAGACAATAGTTTCAAAATTCATCTTTGATAACTTGTCCATTGATCCTTTATTATCATACCATTTAAAGGTACCCTTTGATGGAAAACATTAAAAAATATCTCTGGCCTCGATTATACAAGCTACACTATCAGTTAATAACTTTTGGGAAGGTACTTTAAAACAATTTTATACCATTATGTTGTTTTCATGACACAGTGTGAGTTATGAGAGTTTTCTTGCAGGTCTTCTGCACCAAAAGCAAACATATTTGTAACGCTTGTCCAATGAGAGCAGAGTTCAGGCATTTTGCGAGTGCATATGTTATTAAATGGAGGTTGCTAAACCACAATATGTGTTCCTTTTTAGTGCAAGGTTAGCACTTTCTGGACCTGAAGAGAAACGCATAGTGAATTCAAATATTCCTCTTTGCTCTGAGCAAAAAAATGCACCCATTCTTAATACTTTGCCATTTCCCAACTTATGGGAACCGCAAAATCCCAAGTGAAAATCAATAGTATAAGAAATCATGAGCCGATAATTGAGGAACCTTCTAGTCCCAAGCCCGAGTCTGTTGAGACAACCATCCACGATTATGAAGAATAATCGAATGAGATAATGGTTACAACATTACATCGTATATCAAAGCAAGCAACAGTGCATGCGGGTATAGGCCCAATAACGAAAGAATGGGCCACATATCATTTTTTGTGTTATATATATGCTATGCTGAACATTGTATAGTTGTATTGTATTCTCAGAATCATAATAAAAAAGATCATTCTCTTTTTTGAAAATTCATCTGTCTCAAAATATCAATCACTGCAATATCTTTTATGGTATCAGAGCCGAATTGCTTAGCAGCATTCAGCGTTAGCTTTATTTCAAGCAACCCATCAGATCACACATCATCATTTGGGTGCACTCATCGGAGACATTAATCTCATCCTTTGAGGTTTTAAAGTTTGCATGCAAATCAGACAAAGAAAATCGAGTGCCTTGCCAGGAACAAGTTCAACTGCAGCAAGATACTTTGTCAGAATCAAGCAAATTGAAGAAACAACCAGGAAATCAGAAAATCGATCAAGAAGGCAAGAAAACAAATCAAGAAAGTCAGTGCCTTACCAGAAAACCTATCAGAAAGAATTCATCATTTAGGTTTTTTTGCTGGTTGCAACAAACCTGTCAACTTCTTTTATTTTATTTTTTTGTCTTGCCAAGCAATTTTCTACGTCAAAAGTTTCCTGACTGCTCTTCATTTCATTCTTGAATCTTTAAATTCATCATGGTTGAAGGAGATCGTAATTCAGCAACTTCAGACAAGACCAATGATTAAAGCTAGTGTAATGAATCTGCCATCGAAGATTTGATCAAGACAGTAATAAGTCCGCATACCCAATTGGTTACAACTCAACTCGATGAAGATAATTATCTTTTGTGGAAATATCAAGTTGAGACAGCTGTAAGGGGATATGGCCTTGATGGATACATACTAGGAACATCACATGTGCCTCCAAGATTTGTCACTGACCAAGAAAACAAGGTTGTTAAAAATCAAGAATTCATAAAGTATCAAAGACAAAACAGTTTGATTAGTTCATGGTTACTTTCATCAATAAGTATGAATCTGTTTCCACAAATTGTAGGATGTAAGTCATCAAATGAGATATGGACAACCATACAACAAATTTTCAATTCTCAATCAGCTGCTAGAATAATGCATTACAAGAGGCAACTGCAAAATATTAGAAAAGACATTTTATCTATGAGGGAATATCTGTCAAAGGTGAAAACATTATGCGATTTACTTGAGACAACAGGGCACAAAGTATCAGACACTGAACATATTCTGACCATCTTAGGCGGTCTGGGTGATGATTATGTATCTATAGTAGCTGTGATAGCATCTAAAGAAACTTTACCATCTATACCAAATCTTAATGCGACACTCCATGCTCATGAGGGAAGGTTAGATCAGAAAGATCACTGGTCAGTGAATTATCTGTCAACTATGCAGCAAACTCAAAAAGCGAAGGACAAGAGTACAACAAAGCAAATCAAAACTATCAAAGAGGAGGACAGTCCAATAGAGCAAGGGGAAGAGGAAGATATAATAACAGCAACAGATCCAGATGCCAAATTTGTGAAAAGATAGGTCATACTGCATTAAGATGTTATTTTAGATTCAATTCAAATTATGTGCCAAATCAGAGTCAGAATAATCAGAGAAATAATACAAATCCAACTGTTAATGTGGCTCGTTTGCAACAACAAGAATTGAGTAATCAATCAGAAAGGCCAAGAAACTCAACTCCTAATGCAGCAAGACAAGATGACACACAAGATGAAAGTTGGTATCCTGACTCAGGTGCCACAAACCACATTACGAGCAATTTGGACAATCTAAATCTTGGTAAAAAGGAATACAGAGGTAATCAATCCATACACATGGGCAATGGTCAGAGTGTCAATATAACACACACTGGAATTGCCTGCATCAAAGGTGATAGACAACTATATCTCAATAATTTACTAAGAGTGTTAACCCTTAATTTTCTTCGACTCAAGAAGTATACGACTCATGGCCCAAACGACTTAACGAGTTAACACTATCTACGGCCTACGAGATAAGAAGTGAACGACTTAAGTTATGTCACGACCTAACGAGTTTAAGAGCTAACGACCTAATTGCTGAAGGGAACTACGAGTTAGCAGGCCTACGACTTATGGGGGGTCTCCGACTTAACAGTTTGCGAGTTAAACCATCTACGACTCAACGAGTTAAGGTCTGTACGACTCAACGAGTTAAGCTATCTACGACTCAACGGGTTAAGTTGTCTACGACTCAACGAGTTAAGCTGTCTACGACTCAACGAGTTAAGGTCTGTACGACTCAAGAGGATCTTATGACTTAAGGGTCTTACGACTTAAGGGTCTTACGACTTAAACGTCTTACGACTTAAAGGCTATCAGGTTAAAATCCAGAGCCTGTGCCTATGCTACCTTTATCTGGTAAGTCGGCTACGACTTAGCACTTTATCTTCAGCTGAGCCACAAGATGAACCCAGCATGGCACCCACGAGTTATCTTAAGTCAACTACGAGTTACGACTTATCTTAAGTCGGTCACGACTCATGACTTGGCAAAAACGAGAGTTCAGAATTCGACCCCTATAAATAGACCACCACTTCCAACATGAAAAGGACTTTTGGCGATTCATTTCTTCAAGCGCCGTTACTCTGTCGAAGTCTCCACTCATTCAGCGATCAAAGATCTTCAAACATTCAAGACGCTACAACAAGCTTCAAGAGAAATTACTTACATCCAACATGGATTCATCGAGTTTCATCGACGAAGATTGAGCTAGTAGTCAAGATTGTTTCTTGTGATCAAATTGTACTGTTTTGATAAGAGATTTGTATCGATTTGTAACCGAATTCAGTAATAAAGAGATTCAAAGTGGACGTAGGATTAATCTCAAGCCGAACCACTATAAATTGCTGTCTTTTACTGCTTTTCTGCCATTTTACTGCTTAAATTCTGTTCCCGTCACGCGGGTGGTGCTTTCACGATTCTATTACACACACCGGGTGTTAGCGTTCACTTTTTAACGTTAACATTTTTGTGCTTTCATCGAGAACCCAACTCAGGCTACTACTCACCATTGCTTCACAGAAGTTTGCTGAAAGAATTTCCTACAAAACCAGAAGTTTATCAGACATAATGGCTCCTGGAAGGAAACGAAAGTCTGTCAGAACTGACGATGACCGTGACAATACTGCCACTTCTCTCTCTCCAAATCAGGCAGCTCCAAACGTCGGTGTGACGCGACAAGAGTTAGATGCTGCTGTATCCGGACTGTACCAGCAGATTGAAACTCAAAATAATCTGAAGATGGAAAAGCTGAATGCTCTATTTGGTACGAATCAAAGACCAGTAAGTAATGAGGGAAACTTTGCTAATGCTGCTCCCAATTCCGAGGGGAGAAATATTCCTCACAGGGGATCAGGTGCTACCGAAGGGGCACCCCTCCAGGCCGAAGGATCCAGGCCGTCACCAGTTCTTCGTGAGCATTTACCTGGACAAACCCCCGAAAAGATGGCCGAGGTCTATTTTGCGAAATCTCTGAACAATGAGGAATATCTTTCTGGTATGATCAAGCAAACAATGAAAGAGAGCATGCAAAGAGATGAAGACGAGAGCGAATGGGGATTCGCACCAAGTAGAACTCCGTTTACCGAGAAGATTCTAAAGGCTGAATTTCCTAGAAAATTTGTTCCCCCCACCATTCCTGCTTATCGGGGGACAAGTGATCCAAATCAGTTCTTGTATAAATACGACTGGCACATAACCGGCGCAAGAGCAACTGACGAAATAAAGTGCCGATATTTCCCAGTTTATTTGGAAGGAGTAGCACTTCTCTGGTTTACCAAGCTTCCTGTCCGATCTGTAGATCAGTTTTCCGATCTGACCCGAAAATTCAAAGAGCAATTCAGGCTATACGCTTCAAAGGCAAAAGACATAATGTCATTGTCCAGTCTTGAACAGAATCCGGGAGAGCCTATTAAGTCATTCTTGAACCGCTTCAATTTAGCTCTGGCAGAAGTCGATAACGCAGAGCCACGAATGATCTTGACCTATTTAATGCGTGCTATCGACAAATCGAGCGAATTTGGAAAATGGCTGAAGATGAAGGAGCCAAATTCGCTTGAGAAATTCTACAAAAAGGCTGACGAATTTATACGCCTAGAGAATCTTTCTGCATCAGCTAAAGTTGTGACAACAGTAGTGGAAAATAATGCTACAGTTCAAAGCAAGAAAGAACCTGCAAATCAGAAAAGGGAAAGTAATGGTGGGAAGAGGCAAAAAGATCTCAAAAAGCCCCGCTTCCTTAAACCTTCAGACTTTACTCCTCTGACTAATACCCCGGAGAATATTTTCATCGCCACTAAGGATGCTGTTGAATTTCCAAAACCACCGGCCGTGAAAGTTGGGAAGAATGCTATTCAAAGCGGAAGATTTTGCAAGTTTCACAACCAACCAGGGCACGATACCAATGAGTGCCGCCATTTGAAAAGCCTGATTGAGGAATTGTTAAGGGAGAATAAGTTGCAGCAATACGTCAAGAGGAATAGAAAAGACCCGTCTTCATCTAACCAGGGGCAACTACCCCCAGCTCATTCATCTGGTTCAGGAGAAAGGCCTGCTGAAAAAGAAAGACCTATTATCAATGTGATCACAGGAGGACCTCATCCAGCTGGCAGGAGTTGGGGTGAAATGGAAAGGTATGCTAGAGCTTTGAAGTATGTTCCGACTGAAGAAAGTGTCTTGATCTTGGAAGATGCTACACCTCTAAAGCAGCAGAAGACTTTTCACGATGATATTATGTTCAGAACCAGGGATTCTATTGATGTGGAAGCTCCTACTGAGGACCCTTTAGTTGTTTCCGTCGGTATTGGGCCGGCTATTGTCAGAAGAGTTCTGGTTGATAGTGGCGCTTCGTGCAACATACTCTTTAAAAAGACATTTGACCAAATGAAAATTCCAATGACAGATGTACAAGCCTCTTCACACAAAATTGCCGGATTTACAGGAGAGCTGAAACAGCCAATTGGAACAGTTGACTTGTTTGTTGAAATGGGCGAAGGGCAGAAGAAGTTGGTTCGGAAGCAAACTTTTGTAATTGTTGATGGATTCTCCGCCTATAACGCTTTCTTGGGTCGGCCTACTCTTGCTGCTTTCAGGGCCGTCCTCGCTCCTTGGTGCTTAACAATGAAATTTCCTACTGATAATGGGATTGCTGTTATTAAAGGAGATCAGAACGCAGGACGAGAATGTTATCTTGTAGAACTCCGAGAGGCCAGGAAAAGAGAAATGGGGAAAGATGCGGTAGCTCCGCTCCGCATCAAGGAACCAACCCTGTAGCAACTACGGAGTGGCCCCTGTACTGGCGAACACAGCAATGCAAGAAAAAATAATGGATCCCAGGAAAGCCAGTACAGGGGAGAATAGAGTGGTACCCGTGGAGGTAACGGTACCAATAACTGTTGACTCGAAAGACCCGAACAAAGTACTCAATGTGGGTTCACAGCTAAGCATAACAGTTCAAAACACGCTGATATCATTCTTAAAAGCCAATCTAAATGTGTTCGCTTGGTGTCACGCTGATATGTGTGGGATCTCCCCGGAAATTGCTGTACATACTCTGAACATAGATCCAAAATTCATGCCAGTGAAACAGAAGAGAAGAACCCAAGGCCCCGAAAGATCGACAGCACTAAAGGAAGAAGTCGATCGGCTCATGGAGAACGGCTTTATCAGAAACTCCACTTATCCAAATTGGGTTTCAAATCCAGTATTGGTCAAGAAGGCAAATGGAAAGTGGAGAGTATGCATAGATTTCTCAGATCTAAAAAAAGCATGCCCCAAAGATTGCTTCCCGCTGCCCAGAATTCATCAATTGGTGGATGGAACAGCTGGGCATGAGTTGTTATCGTTTATGGATGCTTACTCCGGATACAATCAGATTATGATGCATGAGCCGGATCAGGAAGACACAAGCTTTATTACAGATGTGGGTCTCTACTGCTACAAAGTTATGCCTTTCGGATTGAAAAATGCTAGGGCAACCTACCAAAGACTCGTCAATGCAATGTTCAAGCCTCAGATTGGTAGAACCATGGAAGTTTATGTCGACGATATGTTGGTAAAATCAAAGAAAGCTGTAGATCACATGGGACACTTGGAGGAAATGTTCGCAATTCTTCGAAAGTACGGAATGAAGCTCAATCCATTGAAATGTTCGTTCGGAGTAGAATCCGGGAAATTTTTGGGTTTCATTGTGAGCGCCAGGGGCATTGAAGCCAATCCTACTCAAATCATAGCTCTAAGGGAGGTCAAAGCCCCTAAAACAAAGAAAGAAATGCAAAGTCTCAATGGAAAAGTCGCTGCTCTGAGTCGCTTCATTTCCAAAGCCACAGACAAATGCATTCCCTTCTTTGACGCTCTAAAGAAAGGAAAGAAATTTTTTGAATGGACTCCCGAATGCCAGAATGCTTTCGATGAACTAATTCGTCATATGGAAACACCTTCGGTTCTTTCCAAGCCCACTGACGGTGAAGATCTTTTCATCTATTTAGCAATTTCATCTCACGCCCTCAGCGCAGCACTTGTACGGGAAGATATGAAAATACAGCGTCCAGTCTATTACATCAGTAAACGGTTCACTGGGGCAGAGATGAATTATTCGAAGATAGAAAAGCTCGCCTATTGTTTGCTAATTGCTTCCAGGAAATTGAGACCATATTTTCAAGCTCACCCTATCAAAGTTCTTACTGATCAACCTCTAAAGCAAGTCCTGTTTCGTCCTGAAACTTCGGGTCGTCTTTTGAAATGGAACATTGAACTTAGCCAGTATGACATCACTTATCACCCCCGAAGAGCAATCAACGGACAAGCTTTAGAAGATTTCATCGCAGAATCTACTGACAAAGGCGATAGTGGAAATGAAACAACTGACGGCATTCCAATCCAGTGGAAGTTGTATGTTGACGGATCAAGAAATGATTACTGTTCTAGGGCAGGGGTTGTGCTTGAAACCCCCGAAGGACGATCATTGTGTTATGCATTGAGACTGGAATTTCCTTCAACAAACAATGAAGCAGAATATGAAGCACTTATTGCCGGTTTAAAAATCGCCAAGGAACTAAACATCAAAGTGTTACAAATTTTCAGCGATTCTCAGCTTATTGTTTGCCAGGTGAAGAAAGAATTTCAAGCAAAAGGAGGAAATTTGCCTGCATATTTGACAAAAACTTCCGAACTCCTCAATGATTTTGATCACTATTCAATAAGCCACATACCCCGAGAGGAAAATATGAAGGCAGATTCTTTAGCAAAGTACTCAAGTTCCGGAGAAGCTCAATTACTAGGATTAGTTCCTGTAGAAATTCTGTCAGCTCCAAGCATTGATGAAATGGATGTTGATTGGATTATGACTACGTCTCAAGAGCATGAATCATGGATGACTCCAATCAAAGAATACCTACTCAGTGGTTCCCTGCCAGAAAGTTCTAAGGAACGTCGAAAATTATTGAGAAAAGCGTCAAGGTATATAATTCAAGATGGCCGATTATACAGACGGGGATTTTCAATGCCTCTGCTCCGATGTGTAACTAAGGAAGAAGCCAAGACAATTCTAGCCGAGATACATGGGGGAGAATGTGGAGATCATTCGGCTGGTCAAACTTTAGCCAAGAAAGTTCTCTGATATGGGTATTTCTGGCCTGACATTAACCGAGATGCTGCTATTTACTCTAGAAAGTGCGACAAATGTCAAAGATTTGCAAAACCCCAAAAGCACCTTCCACCGAACTCACACAGATGGTCAGCCCATGGCCATTCGCCATTTGGGGGATAGATCTAATCGGACCATTACCAGTTGCCAAATCAGGAATCAAATATGCCATCGTAGCCGTTGATTATTTCACCAAGTGGGCTGAAGCAGAACCTTTGGCCACCATCACTTCTAAAAAGATGATAAATTTTGTAACGAAAAATATCATTTGCAGATATGGGGTGCCACAGAAAATAATCACAGACAACGGTACTCAGTTTGAAAGTGAAGAGTTCCAGGATTTTTGCAAACGGTTCAGAATTCGGAAAAGCTTCTCAGCAGTGGCTCATCCGCAGGCAAACGGGCAAGTGGAAGCAGTAAATAAAATCATTAAGTCAACCATTAAAAAGCAACTCGAAAGAGCAAAAGGTGGTTGGGTTGATAAGCTTCCATTAGCACTATGGGCATACAGGACTACTCACAAAACTGCAACTGGGCACACTCCATTTTCACTGGCATACGGATCAAAAATAATGATTCCAGTGGAAGTAGAAGTTCCTTCACATAGAAGAGTTCATTTCAACGAAGCTGAAAATGAAAAGCTACAACTTGAAGCACTTGATTTTCTTGATGAGAAAAGAGAAGAAGCTAGGCTCAGAGTTTCAGCTTATTAGCAAAGGATAGCCAGGCACTTCAACTCTAAAGTCCGCCAACGTAGCTTTGAGGTCAGGGACTTAGTTTTGAAAAGGATCATGACGGCAACTGGTGTGTTTGGACCAAACTGGGAAGGACCATATGCCATTGGCAGTAAACTTCTCGATGGCACTTTCAAGCTCATAACTGTTGAAGGAGATCCAATTCCAAGAGCCTGGAACAGCAACCACTTACGTCCTTATTTTACTTGAAAGAAAAAGCTTTTTTCAAAATTGTAAAATAATGATGAATGTATCAGTTGTATTGTAAAAACATTGTAAATCAGTGTGAATGAATGAAAGCTATAAAGTGGATGTAGGCCCGATTCTTGGCCGAACCACTATAAATCTTGTGTTCTTTACTATTTCATAATGTCTGTTTTATTTCGATATGTAAATACTTTAAATGTATTGCTAAAATGTCGAATCAAAATTGCAGGACATCAAAACAAGGCTTGCTCGTCACAAAACCAAGCGACCTCTATAAATCACCTGTTATGCAAATACCAAGCAACAAAAAATTCCAAATACAAATCCTATACAAGGAGAACTTCATATAAAAAGTTGGCGACTCCATTGTGACAAACCTTTGTTAATTAGTTGAGATTGTCGATATAAACAGACATCCAACTAGATAACTTGCGTTTGTCCCGTGAAGTCGTTCAACAGTGAAGTCCACTTCTTCGAACATGGCAATGTAAGGAAAGAAGATGCGCTTGGAAACGATAATAAAAGATCGCTAATGAGCAGATGATGAGAGAACATTGCCAAGCAAACAAAGGAGCAGCCAAAAGGAGGTATGCTTCTCAATAAAAGGGCCAGTAAGAACCACCGAAGGGACACCTTCCCAAGCAGAAGGAACAGGGCCCTTGCTAACTGATCGTGATGCATCCGATCAGGCAGCTTGCGTCCGTCCCGTGGATCTACTTGCCCCTGAGACGCAACCTTCCTGGCGCACCACCCACCCAATGCTCCTTCTCAAAGTTCAACAAAGCCCTCTGACGAGGCACGCCAAAAAATGAAAATACTTCTCTCAATCAAAAAAGATTGATGGAACCACCGGAGGGGCACCTTCTTAAACTAAAGGAACATGGCCCTTGTTAATTGATTGCGATCGTTTATGCAAACGAGCATCCAATCAAGCAACTTGCGTCCGCCCCGTGGATCCATTCAACCATGAGAAAGTAACTTCCAGGCAATCAAAAAGCCCTTTTCGGAGGCACAAGCCCTCTTCGGAGGCACATGACCTCTTCGGAGGCAAAAGCCCTTTCCCAAGGCACCACAAGCCCTCTTCGGAGGCACATGACCTCTTCGGAGGCACATGACCTCTTCGGAGGCAAAAGCCCTTTCCCAAGGCACCACAAGCCCTCTTCGGAGGCACATGACCTCTTCGGAGGCAAAAGCCCTTTCCCAAGGCACCGCAAGCCCTCTTCGGAGGCACAAGCCCTTTTCGGAGGCACAAGACCTCTTCGGAGGCACAACTCTTTAAGAGGAGCCCTCTCCGGAGGCATGTCCCAAAATAGAATACCCGAATGAAAAGCATTCTCCGGAAGCACAATTCAACTCTCAAAGGAAGGATTAACTTGTTCATCTCAAAAAGTTCCTCCTAAAAAAGTTAAAATACTACAAAATTCTTTCAGAAAAGTTCATTTCACTTCATAGGAAAATTCACTTTTTAATAAATAAAAGTGATTATCCCCGAAAGTTGAAGCGTTCTTCAGAAAGAAAAAATAAAAATTCCTCTAAAGACTAGATATACTCTATTAAAAGCAGAATGATTCTTTCCTTAAAAGCGGAGTAATTATTCTCTGAAATAAGAGTATTAGTCTTGAAAAAGCTAGGAATATTGCAATGAACTTACGGTATGGGGGCAATACTATACAATTCAATTATATTAATAAAAGCAACATGCCACAAGTTCATTGCAATATCACAAAAAAAAATAGATGTGGAATAAATGTATTCCCAGACACAGACAAAAAGTTTGTACAAGTAAAAGGAATCGTTTATTCTACACCAAGAAAGAGAAACAGATGCGTTCTCACATACACAAGAATTTGTACGAGTAAAATTACTATTTTATTTAGTACTATGAAAATTCTTTACATGTGCAGATATCTCAAAAAAGCAAAAGCAGGGACCGGTACCCGCACAATCTCCGGTCTATACATGTAAAAAGCAAAATAAGAAGTAGAAAGCCCAGCTTGTCACTCTTTCTTTCCGCCACCCTTGGAGCCTTTGCTAGGCCTAATAGTTAATTTCGGAATCCGATGTGGACGGGACGGAGAAGGAGGAGTGGTTGGGTCTTCTTCTGTTTTGTCTTCCCCAGTCGAAGCACTTTTCTTCTTCTTCCTTACGGCGCGCTTCCCCTTCCTCTTCGAAGAAGATTCGCTCCCCGGAGTAGCAAGCAATGTTGAAAGCTTCGGGTCATCATCTAGAGACCGCTCCGGGGTCTTCTTGATGTCTTCAAGATCCTCCGTCTTCTGCTCCTGCGAAATAGCCGGATCGTCCAGGCCTTGAAGAGCTTCGATTTTTTCTGCCTGCGATCCCGGTTGGGAAGCAGAAGGAGGAGTAATCTGTAAAGATGGAGGGACAGCAACTGAAGGAGTGGAAACTTGTGCAGTGTTTGGTGCCTCCGCTGTAGAAGAAAAGAAGTTAAAATCAATATCTCCCGAAAATAGAGAAGGTATCGGTTCACCAAAGTTTAAGTAACAAGTTAGAAGGTCATCAAACTCGGTTAAATCAAATAACTGGTTCATTGGGCCCGGGACGACGCCAAAATTACCTGGAGGAGTTGGCTTCGCAAGGTCAATCTCGAATTTCTCGGCCTCAGTATCGTCCGGTGCCTCATCCTCAGTGGGAGTGGTCGTAGTTTCTTGGGCAATTTTAGCTGGGAGTTAAGAATGGGAGTCGGAATCCATAATGTTTACATCGACCGAAGTGGAAGTGTGAACAGGGGCAGTTAAAGGAGCTTTCTCCTTTGAAAACTCTTCCCCCGTTGATTCAGCCCGTACTTTAGCAAGCTGCTCCTTCCCCTTAACAAGAGCGGCACGAGCCTCATCATCGAGATAGCGCTCCTCAAGTTCCGACTCATCATAGCCGGCCCCGCCAAGCATGTCAATTGCGACTTCCCACACTTCAGCTAATGTAATTTCATAATCAGGGCCCAGAAAAGCGAGACTCCCACGACCCAGAACACTGTGTAAATAAAAGTGGAATAACGTAGAGCTGATGTTTACTTTCGTCGCCTCATGTGATTGCTCAGCCACTTCCTTTTCGGCAACGGAAGCAACCCGACCAGCAATAGCCGCATCACGCTCTGTCTCAGCTTTAGCGAGTCGAGACTTTAGTAACTCAATCTCTACGTTCTGGGAGGTGACCTTTTCCCGCAGTTCGGTGTTTTCTGTGCGATATTTCTCAGTAATATGCTGTTCGGTGGCAAGCTTCATTTCGACATCTCTTTGTGCAGCATGTACATCCCGCACTTGCTTCTGAAAGACTTCTTCTTTTTGAGTGTGCGATGCAGAAGATGAGGAGAAATCTTCCTTAAGTCGCTTGACTTCAGATGCAAGCTTTGCGTTGTCGTCTGCAATGCTCGTCATCTCCGCATCATGCTGCTTACGCCATTTGTCCCATTCTGATTTATCGTTCTCCATGGTCATCATCGCCTCAAGATTCATGTGGTTGACTCTCTGGAGTTCGTCAATAAGTTTCTGCCATTGCGACATCCTCTCAATATTAAGCCTGACCGCGTCAAGACTTTTAAGCATGTCTTGCTTATCAATCGGAACCAAATCCAAGTCAAAGCGCACTCCTTTTAGGCACCAATTCGGAAATCGGCTCTGAAGCGTTGGAGGGCCGTCTTTAACTTGATATTGTGGCCTGTTAATGATTGTTTGAATATCAGATTCCTTTAGAGGAGGAGAGCCGGCCGGAATATCAGAAGAAATGGGAGCGTTAGTCTTCTCAGAAATAGCAGACGCGTCACTTGGCTTAGACCGTTTGCTCGATTCGTCAATAATCTGAGTTTTTCCCTTATCATCATAAGACTTTCGCTTATAAGGATGGTCACTTCTGTGAGAAGAATCATATCGTTCAGCATCTTTTCTTCTCTGCCACTGATCATAATCCCGCTTCTCTTGAGTTTTCCTTCGAGCTCTTTCCTGATCTGTCTCGCTCGGGGCATCGAGGTATTTCCTAAAGTTATAAGATCCACGGCCTCCATGGCGATGAAATGAGTCGTAGTATGAGCCGGTACGCACCATCGGAGAATCTGAAAAACGGAAAATAAGTAAAGCTTAGAAATTTCCAGAAAGAAAGAGTAAATGCTTATAAGTGCAGAAAAATCCAAAGTGTGTGCGGCGTGCGAACTACGTGCGTCAAGCTACAAACCACGCTTTAGTGCGGGAACGGAGAAGACAGGTGTAGAAGGCGTCGAAGTTTGTTTCAAAGAGGAAGTCGCTTCAACGACGGGAGAATTCGCTTTTGGAAGATTATCCTTGAAAAGCTCTTGAGAAGTTATCATTATGTCACTCAAGCCATCAAAGGTGTCATCACCCTGGTGTTCAGCAGACTTCTCCTTTTCAACTTCCGTATCAATTGATTTTTCAGAAACTCGAGGATTTTATTCCTCCTCAATAATTGGGGCAAGTGCCGACTTGCTGACTGACCCTACAACATCGGTGAATGCGGAACATTTTACCAAAGCAGCCTCTACGACGGGTGCTTCTGATGCAATTTCTTCTACAGAAGCTGGGGCATTCGAGGTCTCTGCTCGAGAGCCCGAAGCAGCTAACGTTTCCGCATCAGAACTAGAGATTTCATGAATCTGAGTCGACCTAGAAGGATGTAAAAGTCCAAACTGGTGAAGAAACTCATCTTTCAACAAAAATTTTGCATCCCGTTCTTCAACTGGAACAGCCATGAGCCTCTCCAGAGTTTGCTTGTGACTAGAGTCCCTAGAGGGAGAGAGGAGCGCTGAAATGAGAAATCAAAGTTAACACTTAGTGATTTGGACCGCAAAATACTCAGAGAATAAGAAGAAGAAAAGATAGGCATTCTTACTTCCTTCTCTCCACACAGCGTAAAACCCAGGGGGACAGCGAACGTAAAAATACTGAGTCAAAAACCCATGAGCAGTATCAGGGAGACCGACAACCAATTTGCGATTCCTGGCACTTCTTATAACAATGATCGAAGGATGATCTTTGATTCTGATAAAAGAGCATAGATAACAGATTTCGTCAACGCTGGGGAGACGGTCGAGCGTTCTGCCGAATAGTACGCACAGCCTATTAGAACAGCATAGCTGTTGGGGTGTAATTGGAATGGAGCGATTGCCAATTGGCGAAGAAGATGTTGAAGAAAATTGTTGAAAGGAGGAATGGCCCCGCTCAAGCACATTTGTCGGTTGACCGCCACAAAGCCAGGAGGTGCTACATCAGCAGTGTTATTTTTCTCAGGAAGGATAGCGTCAGCTTCAGCAATGCCGAATTGAGTGCATAATTGCCGAAAAGTTTTGTACAATAGAGTGGTAGAGGCTCTCTCTGGGGGATTGATTAAAGGAGCTGGAATGAGAATAGACTCTCCGGTCTGAACTGTTACATCTCCTTGTTGAGAAGTCATTCTACACAAGCAACTGGATATTCAAATGTGAAGGTGAACGTTTCCTAAATAGTGTGAAGTATTGTGCAAAACTAGTAAAGATAACAAGTAAATACAACTGGAATTAAGAAAGTCGGTAATTGATCGATTATCAAATTTCAGGACTTGTTGATTTAGAGTTCAGGTACAGTATTAAGTGTAAACCGGTCATTTTCAGTTGACTGTTTTAATGCTGCTTTAATACTTTGCTTGAATCTGTTGATTTAATGCACTTCATTCGCACGATCTATTTATGTTGATTATCTGTTATTAGCTAATCTGTATTTGATGTGGGCGATCAGTGACGGTATATTCGTCCAAATTTTCTGTAAATGTGGTATTAAATAGGTTGATTAACTTGCAAGTTAGAACGATCTGTGAAAGAAAAAAATGCAGCAGTTCAAAGTTCAGCAATTCAAAGTTCATGCAAAGCCTAAGTCATGAGTCGCCAACGACTTATATGTTAACTCGTCCACGGCTTAAGGACTTTAAGGAAAGACAGGGCAGGTCATTTCGATTTTAGGTCGCTGTTGCCGTCAGTCAACAATACTTCAAGTCATTAAGTCGTATAAAGGAGAAAAGAGGCTTCAGGTTAAAGCAAAGCATTTTCCTCAAGTCCTGAGTCGTCCACGAGTTAAAGCTTATGTTGTAACAGGCTTAAGTCGTACAAGATCTATGTCGTGGTAGGCTTAAGTCATACAAGTTTTATGTCGAATGAGGCCTATGTCATAAGTCGCAAGACGTCACTAAACCATGACCGTGCTAACATCCCACTCCACTAGACCTATTGACTTTTCTCCTAACCCGTTATCCTCCAAACCCGATAGCCTCTCAATCAACTATGATCTCTATCCTCGTTCCACCAGACCATTGAATCACCCAAGAGCCAATTCGTCAAAGCCTCGCCCACCTAATCAATTAAACCTGGAAATCCCTCATCTCCATCGCCTCATTCGCCTAAAAGATGGAATCGAGCGAACGCCAGGCACACGAACTGCCAATGCAGCGGAATTCGCAGCAGAGTAATACACAAGAGGGCGAGTTAAAGGCAAAGAGGGGGATTCACGAGTTAATGATGATCGAGAATCAAGGAGGAAGCAGGAGCACTTACGCAGTAGAGGATCAATTATCGGTGATCAGTTGATTAACAAGAGAGGATGAAATCACCTTGAGAAAGCTTTGAGAGATATTAATGGCAGATACGACTCAGGAGATAGGCAATGGATAAAAGGAACGACTCAAGCTTTTTATACCTCTGAATAGTGGAACACAAAAAGGCACACACGAGTTAAGATAAGTCGAAGCACACGACCTACGACTTAGGCATGTACTTCGAGGGGCAAATGTTAACCCTTAATTTTCTTCGACTCAAGAAGTATACGACTCATGGCCCAGACGACTTAACGAGTTAACACTATCTACGGCCTACGAGATAAGAAGTGAACGACTTAAGTTATGTCACGACCTAACGAGTTTAAGAGCTAACGACCTAATTGCTGAAGGGACCTACGAGTTAGCAGGCCTACGACTTAAGGGGGGTCTCCGACTTAACAGTTTGCGAGTTAAACCATCTACGACTCAACGAGTTAAGGTCTGTACGACTCAACGAGTTAAGCTATCTACGACTCAACGGGTTAAGCTGTCTACGACTCAACGAGTTAAGCTGTCTACGACTCAACGAGTTAAGGTCTGTACGACTCAAGAGGATCTTATGACTTAAGGGTCTTACGACTTAAGGGTCTTACGACTTAAACGTCTTACGACTTAAAGGCTATCAGGTTAAAATCCAGAGCCTGTGCCTATGCTACCTTTATCTGGTAAGTCGGCTACGACTAGCACTTGTCTTCAGCTGAGCCACAAGATGAACCCAGCATGGCACCCACGAGTTATCTTAAGTCAACTATGAGTTACGACTTATCTTAAGTCGGTCACGACTCATGACTTGGCAAAAACGAGAGTTCAGAATTCGACCCCTATAAATAGACCACCACTTCCAACATGAAAAGGACTTTTGGCCATTCATTTCTTCAAGCGTCGTTACTCTGTCGAAGTCTCCACTCATTCAGCGATCAAAGATCTTCAAACATTCAAGACGCTACAACAAGCTTCAAGAGAAATTCCTTACATCCAACATGGATTCATCGAGTTTCATCGACGAAGATTGAGCTAGTAGTCAAGATTGTTTCTTGTGATCAAATTGTACTGTTTTGATAAGAGATTTGTATCGATTTGTAACCGAATTCAGTAATAAAGAGATTCAAAGTGGACGTAGGCTTAATCTCAAGCCGAACCACTATAAATTGCTGTCTTTTACTGCTTTTCTGCCATTTTACTGCTTAAATTCTGTTCCCGTCACGCGGGTGGTGCTTTCACGATTCTATTACACACACCGGGTGTTAGCGTTCACTTTTTAACGTTAACAAAGAGTGCCTCAAATAAGAAAAAATTTAATAAGTGTATCACAATTTGCAAGTGATAACAATGTCTATTTTGAATTTTATCCAGAATACTGCTTGGTTAAAGACATACTAACTAAAGATGTTCTTTTGCAGGGTAATGCAAATAAAGGACTATACAAATTTGAGTTTATTAATTCAAGAAGTTCTCAGGACAATGGAGTTCACTGTAATCTTTTTGAAAATGCAGAAAGAAAAGCCAATATGTTTGATTTTTGGCATTATAAATTAGGCCACCGTAATGTCAATGTTGTGAAACAAATTATTGTAGCAAATAAAATTCCTTTTAAAAATGTTGTACTGCCATATGTATGTGCACATTGTCAAATAGGGAAAAGTCATAAACTTTCATTTGATGATTCACGGACCATATATCATAAAACCCTTGAATTGGTTGCTGCTGACCTATGGGGACCAACACCGGTCAATTTAGATTATGGATTTAAATATTATATATCGTTTGTTGATGCACACACTAGATATACTTGGATATACTTTCTAATGGAAAAATCAAAAACTTCCAAAGCAGTAATTAATTTTATTAATTAAGTAGAGAAGCAAACAAGTCACCAGCTGAAATTTTTACAAACTGATGGAGGTACTGAGTTTAAACCTCTCAATAGTTACTTTTCAAAGAAAGGAATAGTTCATAGGATCACATGCCTGTACACTTCTAAGCAAAATGGTTTAGTCGAGAGGAAACACAGACATATCGTGGAGTCAGGTCTTACTTTGCTATCTCAGGCATCCCTTTCTTTAAAATTTTGGCCAGATTCATTTAATACAGCAGTATACTTAATTAATAGGTTACCAACAAAGGCTTTAAAGAACAAAAGCCCAATAGTGGTTTTGTTCAATGTAAAACCTGACTATTATGGTTTGAAAAAATTTGGATGCTTATGTTTCCCTTATATAAGACCTTACAACACACACAAATTAAATTTTAGGTCAACCCCATGTACTTTCTTGGGTTATGCCATAAATCAAAAAGGATATAAATGTTTGGACAACAATGGGAAAATATTTGTGAGTAGGCATGTGGTGTTTAATGAGCATGTATTTCCTTTTGCTAATACAGATATAAAAACAACTCAAAAAGTTTATAATCCAAGGATTTCCATACCAAATGTGCCTTTATACCCAACTGAGTTGAGCAGGGAATGGAATGAAGAAGGTTTAGATCACCCTGATCCACAACTCATAGTGCAAGCTAGGCCAGGTCATGGACAGGCAGAGCAATCAGACCAGTACATCCACGCCCCTGCAGGTAGTCAAACACAAAGTGTCAGTCAAACTGATGATGAAGAGCAATCTCATATGCAGCAAGACTGTTCAACAGAACAATCACAGAGCACACAACAGATTCAGACTGGATATCACATGGCTACTAGGTCTAAAAGTGGAATTTTTAAACCCAAATTGTATACAGCCACAACAAATGATGATGAGCCAATCAGTTTTGATCAGGCAATAAAAAGCACTAATTAGAAAAGAGCCATGGATGAAGAGTATAATGCACTTATAAAAAATAAAACATGGGATCTTGTTTATCCACCTGAGAATAAGAACATAGTGGGATGCAGGTGGACTTATAGAGTGAAGAAAAATGCAGATGGAACTATCATGAGATATAAAGCAAGACTTGTGGCGAAAAGATATACTCAACAACATGGTTTTGATTTCAGTGAGACATTTTCCCCAGTTTTGAAACCAACAACAATCAGAATTATTCTCACAATAGCATTACACAAAAATTGGATCATCAGGCAGTTGGATGTAAATAATGCCTTTCTAAATGGATACTTAAAAGAAGAAGGGTTACACACAAAACAGAAATTGTGTTTGCAAGCTAAATAAAGCCATATATGGGCTCAAACAAGCTTCCAGAGTCTGGTTTGATAAACTGAAAGACACGTTGTCAAGTTTAAAATTTCAATTTACCACATCAGATAACTCATTATTCATTAGAATCGATAAATTTTCAACTATGTATATTCTTATCTATGTTGATGACTTGATTGTCACAGGTGAAAATGAGGCAGAGATAAATGATCTTATCCAAATTCTAGACAAGCAATTCTCAATAAAGGATCTTGGCACACTAAACTACTTTATGGGAATAGAGGTTACCAGTGTTTCTGATTCAGAGATTTTCTTATGCTAAAAGAAATACATCAAATATATATTGATTAGAGCAAAAATGGATGGTGCCAATTCTCTGCCTACACCTATGACAACAAGCCTTCATTTATCAAAAAAACAGGGGAGAACCAATACTTAATCATAAAGAATATAGAAGCATTGTTGGTGCATTGCAATATGTGACTGTAACTAGGCCAGAAATATCATTTAGTGTTAACAAGTTGTGTCAATTTATGCAGGAACCCAAGGATGAACACTGGAAAGCAGTGAAGAGAATATTATTACCTAAAAGGCACAACTGATCATGGATTAAGCTTTAAAGCCAGCAAACATCTCAACATAACAGGGTAAGCAGATGCAGATTGGGCCAATGATCCTGATGATAGAAGATCTACCACAGGATTTTGTATCTACATGGGAAGAAATCCAGTTTCATGGTGTTCTAAAAAGTAAGAAACAGTTTCTAGATCAAGTACGGAAGCAAAGTACAAAAGTATAGCAAGCACAACAGCGGAAATCATGTGGATACAATCATTGGTAAGTGAACTGAAAATTAGCACAGACTCAAAGCCGAGACTATGGTGTGACAATTTAAGTGCAGTGTCTATATCATAGAACCCAGTGCTTCATTCGAGAACAAAACACATGGAAATTGACCTGCATTTTGTTCGAGAACAGGTTTTACAAAAAAACCGCAGATCAGCCACTTACCCGCGGCTTACCAAATAGTCGACATACTTACCAAGCCTCTTTCCGGCATGAGCTTCACGAGACTCAAGGGAGAACTCAAGGTCTGTGCAAGGACAGACAACAGCAAAGCTTAAAACACAACCGTGCTCCTTCTATTACTGAGAAAGTGTGCTTATCATTCAAACGTATCAAGATTTGTACCCAGGAAGAATATTGTAAGTCGAAACACCTTCAGATCTGACAACGACGGAATTTGCCAGCCATCATACATCCAGGTTGGATAGTAATTGAACAAACAATAGAGAATAGATGAGGGAAAAAGTCAACTTTCTTCATCTCGCCACTTGAATCTAATATAGTCTGTAGATCTAGAAGTCACTAGAGAAAATCGGTGTAAGATAGAGGAGACAATAGCGGTTTGTTGAAGGAAAGAGTTGAATTTCTGCACTTTATCAGGTTGCTGAGGATTGATTAGTGAATCAGAAAGAACGAGAAGAGATTTTGAGAAAAACGTAGATGAATTTGAGGCGGCATATGAAGAATAATAGAATGAGATAATGGTTACACCATTACACTGTATATCAAAGCAAGCAACAGTGGATGCGGGTATAGGCCCAATAACGAAAGAATGGGCCACATATCATTTGTTGTATTATATATATGCTATGTTGAACATTGTATAGTTGTATTGTATTCTCAAAATCATAATACAAAAGATAATTCTCTTTTTTGCAAATTCATCTATCTCAAAATATCAATCACTGCAATATCTTTTAACAATATTGAAGATGTACAGTTGAAATGCCAACAATAAAATTTAATTTCAAGGAGTTGCATGAAAATGTTATGCAGCTTAAGGATGGGAATTTCTCAAATGCTTTGGTTGCTATATCTCCTGAGATTGCATTACTTCCTGCACCAAAGCTCAAAAATGTCAATCGTTTGCGAACCGAGCACCAAGTGTAAGTCAGTGTAAACTTCCATTTGTTCAATAACATCAATAACCAATTATGTTTTTTTAATTAGATATCAGTCCTGAATTATTTATTTGTGTCATTCAATTCGTATAGATATAAACTTCCCGACTAGCATCCACTTTTGGGAAGAGTATGTTTCTACTTTTTCTCTTGAATATATTCTGACATTTTCCATTTCCCTTCATCTTATTGATATCACATGTATCTCCTTCAATTATGTTACAGTTGGACAATAGAGAGCCTGATGACCCTCGTAAATACCTGTTAGATATATGGACACCAGGCAAGCCCAATTTATTTACTGTTCGCATATTTTGAAAATCTTAGAGATATGGATAAATCTTAGAGATATGGGTATAGGGAAAGAGAGATTTTATTATTGAACTCGATACTTTTACAACTTGAGAGAATTGATTTCCACCATCATCATACAACTTTCTATTTATAGATGGTGAGTAGACATATCTAATGGCAACAATCCTTTATATAAGGACTTACATATACAAATGGTTACAACTCTTCATCCTAACTTACATGGCTATATAATCAATTATCACATCTTTATAACACAAGAACATCATTTTATGAACTAATTTTTTTTTATAAATAGACACATCTATTCATTAATAAATAAATTTTCTTTGTAAAATATATTTTCAAAGCATCTCCAACGGTTAAAGGGCTAAAAATTCAACCTTTACATTTAGGAGAAGCCTAATAGAAGAGCGCTTATTTAATAGGCATCCAGACAATAGGTGCCCAATGCCTAGGCGCCTATTAAATAGACGCCCTTCGTTGCGCCTATTAAATAGATGTCCAAAATTCTCCTATACATTTTCAGTTTGAACTTAAGTTCTCAATTTTATTACGACTTTTAATTGTATGCTTAAATGTACATTTACTTCTTGTTCCGGAATAACTAATCAAGTATTTAATACATTAAACCTATGGGGATTGTTGTTCTTCTGGTTGCTGGTAAATCCAATATCATAGGCGCTCATTTTTGGACGTCTATTTAATAGGCGTTCAGGATTGAGCGTCTATTAAATAGGCGTCCGTGGTCAATTCAAAATACTGAATTGGCCACTGAATAATTTTTTTAATGTTCAATTGAATTGCATATGTTGGAGTGGGAAATTGGGTCCCTTCTTCATATTATGCCTGAATCAGAGGCTGTTGGAGATGCTCTTATGAAGTGTCTTTGCGTGAAGTGTTTGTTCGTTAAATATCATCTAAAATGCATTATTTCGAACATCCCCCATAATGCATTTTCTTGTACTACAAACTTCTCTCTAAAATAAGAGAACTTCTCCTTTGGTAGCGGTTTGGAGAAGAGGTCTACAATATGCTCATCTATCTTTCAAATTTTAATTCAATCTCTTTTTTCTCAACTAACTTTCTTATGAAGCGATGTCGAAGTTCGATATGTTTTGAACGGTTATGAAATATTGAAATTTTCATCGTAGAGATTGATGACATATTGTCACAATAGATATATATATGTAGGTTCTTGCTGTTTTTTATGAAGACCATTTAAAATTCGTCTCAGCCACACCGCTTCATATAATGCACTTGTAGAAGATATATACTCCACTTCTGCTGTTGATAATACTACTTCAGTTTGCTTCTTAGATGACCATGATTGCTATCGAAGAATAATACATAACCAGATGTACTTCTTCAATCATTTATTGGACTAGCCCAGCCATTATATGTGAATCCTCTTAAAAAACATTCTTTCTCTTGGATATATTTGATGTCACATCCTTTGTTCCTTTGATGTATCGCAGTACTCACTTTGCAATGAAAAAATGATAGGTACTTGGTTCACTCATAAATCTTGAAACCATACTTACTGCATGAACAATATCCGGTCTTGTGTTTGTTAAATAAGTAGGTGCTCCCACCAAACTTCTATAAATATTTAGATCAGCTTTTTACTCTCTATCACCATTTGATAGCTTAAAATTAGTAGCCATTTGTGTATCAATTGGTTTGTGGTTCGACAGATTAAATTTTCTCAATAAATGGTCTGCACATTTTTTTTTGAGAAATGAGTATCTCTCCATTTGATAATTGAACTTGCATTCCAAAAAAATATCGTATAATTTCCAAGTCTGTCATATTGAATTCCTTCATCATTTCCTTTCAAACTCTTCGGCCATATCTTGTTTTTGCTTACATAAATCAAGTCATTAATGTATTGACATATTATGATGAAGTCGCTTGTTCCTTTATTCTTCAAATAAAGTGATAGTTCGCTCGAACTTTTATAAATCCATTTCGATGAAATTATCGATCAATTTTGGTATTCCATGATTTTGGCGCTTGTTTTAAGCCACACAAAGATTTTCTGTAGGTGATAAACTTTATTTTCTCCACCTTTTCTAATATAACCTTGAGGTTGTTCAATATACCGTTCCCCTTAAAGTTCTTCATTTAAGAATTTTAACTTTACATCCAGTTAAAATTCTTGTTTATTTAATTGTGCGGACAGTGCCACAACAGATCAAATAGTTTCCTTTCGTGCAACATGAGTAAATGTCTCACTAAAGTCAATTTCATGCTATTAAGAGTAGCCTTAGGCAACCAATCAAGTTTTATGCTTTTGAATATATTCATCTTCATAAGTTTTGCCTTGTGTATCCATTTAAGTCCAATAAAATATTTTGACTTCAGCTGGTCAACAAAGTTTCCATGTGTTATTTTTCTCGACAAATTTTATTTCTTCATCCATAGCATCTTTCCATATTTTTTCCTTTATAGCATCTTTAAATTTTTTAGACTCGATATCAATTAGAGCAACATCATGAAATTTACTTAATCGTCTCATTTTTGTGGTGGTTTTGATGGATTTTCACTAAAACTTATGGAATATGACTTTGGAATAGGTGTTGGACTTTGAGGAGCTGTTGTTTCTTCAATTTTTTTCTTCCATGCTTCGTTTTACTTCTTAAACCATTTTTTGATAATTTGATATTTTGGACTAGATATCGGACTTTGAGGAGGTGTTGTTTCTTTAATATTTTTTCTTCTATACTTGGTTCTAGTTTTTAAATGAATTTTCCATAGTATGGAGATTCTCCTTCTTATTTCCATTCCTAGAATTCATCAAAAATAACATCTGTTTAAATGACAAGTTTCTGGGTCTTTGGGCCATATAGTCTGTATGCTTTTGAAACGTCACTATATGTAATAAAGACGAGTTTTCAGTTTTCCCTTCTAGTTTTCCTCTCTTCCGAGGAATATGCGCACATTCCTTGAAATGACAGGTGTCTAGGTCTTCCTAAAGGAGTTTTATTTTTGACTGCTTTTTCTGGAGCTTTGTTGATAATAAATCGGCTGTAGCGACTACTTCTGCCCAAAAGCCATTTGGTAGATATCTTCCTTTCAACATGCTTCTACCCATTTCTACAATTGCTAGATTTCTTCTTTCTGCGACGCCATTTTGTTTTGATGTGTATCGTGTAATTAACTCTTTTTAAATACCATGCTCTTTACAATAATTTGAGAATTCATTTGACGTAAATTCTCCATCTCGATCTGTTCTTTAAACATGCAATTTGTGGTCAGTTTGATTTTTTGTAGAAGTCTTAAATTCCTTGAAAATAGAAATGCTTCAGATTTTAGCTCAAGGAAATATAACCACATCATTCTTGTAAATTCATCCACAAAGAGAAGAAAATATCTTTTTGTTAGCGTCAAAAATGACCGTCAACATCCAAACAAAGTAAAAGCGCCATAAATTCAATAACTAGTTCCAAACATAGTGAAGTAGAGAATAAAGAATGATGAATAGAAAATTAAAACGGTAAGAAATGGACATAAGAGATTTTATAGTGGTTCGGTTGACTTCAGCTTACGTCCATTCCAAAGATTTTCCTTTTATTTATACTGCTGATTACAGTTACAATGATTTGAATTCGTGTAATAAAAATGGCAGAGTGTACCCAAGAGAGAGGAAGCTCCCTAACTGAGTCTCAAGTCTGCTATATTTATTGGGGAAGATGGAAAAATATCCAATTGAAAATCTGCATGTAGAGCCTCCGGACTAGGCCGACCCCGCTCCTCGAAAATGGATTGCATTTGGGCCTACTTTGGGGGATCGGTGTCGATCCCTATAGAGGGATCGGTGCCAATCCTCTAATGTAGAGGAGGAGCCCAGAGATCGGACATAGGAGCCCCCCATGACATCCACTTCCTGTTTCCTGGTTGTTTGCATAGTTTCCTAATTGTTTTCTAGAGTAACCAATCGATCTTTGGTGAGTTGATATGCTGAGTTAAATGTCCATATCTATAGTGATCCGATATGATCCCCTACCTAGAGGAAGTATTTCAATCTGATATCCTGCTTACGGGAAGTGCCAATCCACACTTAACCAATTCTGAGATGTCATTCTTTGAATGCACTTCACCATTATCCATAACTTTGCTTATAAATGATCTTCGATCCTGGTAATCATATCTTCAAGCTTCTTGCCATGATGATCACGAAATTTGTTTTGCTAAATCCATGTTATCACGGACTTGCTAAAAGGCAGGATAACATTTGCCTCACAAACATGCCTTGTGATAGGAAGGTGTGTTATGAATTGTCATAAGTCCAAAGTCTAAAATCCACCGACAACCGAATATTCCAATCCAGAATCCATTCCTTTGCGAAATTGAATCCACGATCTCACCGGATCGTTGTTCCAAATCCTCAATCTCTCCGAATCATTATCCAAATCCATGACCTCTCTGGGTCAATATCCAAGTCCATAACCATTTGAAATCCAAAAAGTCGGTAAGCAAATCCACGATCGTTCTGGATCGTTATCCAATTTCATGGTCTCTTCGGATTGATTGATGGTCTCTTCAGACCCTTGCTAAGCCCGATACACTTGATCTCTAGCAAGGGGACTTAACAACGAGTGAGTCGATCCTGTCGCTCTCCGGCAAAGGGACTTGACGACGAGTGAGTCAATCATGTCGCTCTCTAACGAAGTGACTCATTCCCTGCACTCCGGTCCTTTAGGGGGCATACAACGATGTCTTGATCCTCCTTTGCCGATCACACTCTCTGCGAGCTCTTACTAGACCCCATTCTGTCACTCTTAGGTGAAAGGGGAACAATGACAAGTAAGCCAATTCTATCACTCTCTAGCAAAGCGGCATCACTTCCTACACTTCGGTTCAGTGCTCCTAAACATAACGCGATGCCCTGGTCTTCCTAGGCCTATTATTGTCACTTTGGACTCTTGCTGGACCTCGTTCAGTCACTCTCCGATGAAGGGGGAACAACGAAAAGTAAGTCGATCATGTCGCTCTTCGGCGAAGCGACTCACTCCTTGCACTCTGGTCCCTAAATTCTCCGGTCAAGGATATAACACGATCAATTCCATACTAACTTCCTTACTTTGACCTCAACTCTCTGGTTGATCGATCATGAGAGTTCCCAATGACATCCTCTTCTTGTTTCCTGAGTTGTTTGCATAGTTTGCTAAGTGTTTTCTCGATTAACCGATCGATCTTTGATGAGTTAATCTGTTGAATTGAGTGTCCATATCCATAGTGATCCATCTGATCCCTTGCCTATGGGAAGTAATCCGATCTGATCCCCTGCCTAAGAGAAGTGTTAATCCATTCATAACCAACTATGAGATATCATTCGTTGAAATCCGCTTGACTATCATCCATAACCTTGCTTACAAATAATCTCTGATCCTGATAATCATCTCTTTGGGCTTCCAGTCTTGATGATTACGAAATTCATTTGCCAAATCCATGCTATCACAGCCTTACCAAAAGGCGGGATAACACTTTTATTATTAAAATATGGAGTTTGGGTTGGTCCATATATATCTGCGTGAACTAATTGAAGCAGTACTCTTACTCTTCATGTCGATTCTGAAAACAACAAACACTGAAACTTTCCGAATATGAAACCTTTGCATATTTCTTTTTCAAACTGAATTGAGGGGAAAAACTACTACCATATTTTTCTGATGCAAAAACTTCAAATTACTTTGATTTAAGTGTCCATATCATTGATGCCATAATAGTGATTCTTCTAATCGATTCCAAAGAAAAGTTTTCTTTTGATGACATCACTGTTAGAAATAATTTGTTGGTAGTCTTATTGATTTTCATTAAATGGTTGCAACTCTTCATGGTAAATAACATGACTATATAATCAACTACAACATTTTCATAACATAAGGATATTCTCTTTTTAAACTACTGTATATATATTTTTTCATAACTAGACATATTTATACAAGAATAAATACATCTTTGGTTAAATGTCTTTTCATGAAATGTGTTTTCGTAAAGTGTCTATTCGTTAAATATCATCTAAAAGGCATTATTTCTTCCACTTTCATTGTGTTTCGGTTATTTAATGGTAGTGATTTGATGTAATAGGAGAAACTGTTGAGTCAATTGACGCCCTAAATTGTAGTGCGATTTTCATGAGTCTAGTAAAATGTGTGGACCGAGCACTTGCTTTAGGTACAATAGCAAAAGAGAAGAGAAGTCATAAACTGTCAAAGGCACCATACTGGTAATTTTATCCTTTTTTTTTGAAAATAGGTAAAGATGGTTGAGCCCATCAACAATTACAAAGAGTCTGGCCCGCTAGGGTTAAATACCCCACTACCTTATACACCAAAACAACTAAAACAAACCCTAGCTGCAACATCTATTCTCAGAGAAAATATAAAAATGGCGACGATCTCGTCTCCATGCCACTTCCTCGCCAAGAATCCAACAACTCATAGATGAAATAATTATTGCCCGATTATTCGGAGCTCCAACACTACTATGCTCAATTATGGTGGCTTCCAGACTTTCATAGCTTCATTATATCTGTTTTTAGAGTTCCACAAGGCAGATCTGTTAGTGAAGCTAATAGATCTATCCTCTATATCTAAGAAATTCCTCGATTTGCCATAAAGAGTGTTGCTTTCCTTCTAATCTTCACTTTGGTTGATAAAAGCACTACCTTTGTGGTTCCAATTGTTGTTTTTATTGCTATTTTGGTTTTTTGATTCATCCAGAAGATCAAGATTGCAGTAAAGCTTGTTGCTTTCATTTTCGTTAGCAATCTAGTGGTCTGCTTTATTGCAAATCTTGTTGCTTTCGCCCTTTTCCCACATAGATAAGTGATAATTGCCATTGAGCTTACTAATGTATTTATGTTCGCCAATTCTTTGCAAGTTGTGTTCTGAATGCTTTGTTTTTCTTTGAAACAGAGGGAGCTTCTGCTTCATTGATTCCTTGCTTAAAGCGCGGTAGTTCCTGCTAATATCAGGTAACACATTATTAGTAAAATTAACTTGATTGTGATTAAATGAGTAATTATATAAAATTGAGCCATGTTTTCTTCCCTTGTAGGAGTCACTCCTAGTATTAGAGCTAGAATGGCCGCCTCCTGCAAATGAGCTAGTGAGGTTGCTAGCATCCCTCCTCAAAGAACCGTGAGACCAAAGATTGTTAGTCTGAAAATGAATACCCTGGGAAATGTCATTATTGAATTTCCCACTCTGTAAGTATGTTTCCACTCTGATTTCGAATTCATCTTGATCATTAGCATCTGAATAGAGCTGACAAGATGGTGAATTATTTTTGCTTGCTTTGCGATTTAGAATGTGAAATTATGATTCTATGTATTTCCATAATTGAATGGCTTCTGTTTCCTTTTTTGAATGAAGCCTAGCATTCCTTTCTTTCCATATATGATATATGACGGTAGTTAGCATGATACTAGCCTTACTGAATTCATTTGATTTGATTTTGAAGCTATTCTGAATATGTTGAATATTGTCTTTGATGTTTTGCATTAGAATGCTTTGACTAAAATTGAGCTTGTTTTTAGCAATTAACCAGATGTGCCTTGAGTAATTGCAGTCAAAAAATAAGTGTATGATAGTTTCATTTTCTTTTTTGCAAAATAGACATTTGATTTCATTGTTTTTGCTCCATTTTTTGCATCTGTCTCGGGTTGGCAACCTATTTAGCAGAGAAAAATAGGCACAATGCGCCATCTTTGGGCAGTTAGCCTTATTCCAAATAGTAGTGCACCAATCCATTTCTGTTTCAAAACCTTTTATATATTCCCAAGTAGATTTGAAAGAAAATTTATCTTTCTTTGAAAACTTCCATCTCCAGCAGTCTTTAGCTATACTTGAGTCAATTTCAATGTTTTCTATGGTTCTTTTAAATATTGAGGTAGCTGGATGAAGGCTTGCATTCCAAATGTGGTTTTGAGTGATGCTATCCACTTTTAAATTAACTCCCCCAAAATAAAAAAGATTAGACCAACCTAGTAAACTTATCAAAGTTTTGCCATTGATCCAAAGATCAAACCAGAACCTGGTAGTTTTCCCATCTTTAAAGTTTCTTTCCAATAAATTGATGCCCTTATTTCTGCTCTTTATAATGCTTTTCCAAGAGTGAGAGTTGTGGTTTTCAGCTGGCATGGTCCAGAAATTTTTGTTTTTGACATATTTACTTTTCATCCACTCTGACCATAAAGGCATGCCTTCAACAAATCTCCAAAAAAGTTTCATATTGCAGGCTTCTTTTAAATCTTTGATACTTCTTAAACCCAATCCTCCAGCCTTTTTTGGTTTACAAACTGTATCCCATGAGACTTTATGGATTTTTCCTTTTCAAATGAAATTGGCACAAATTTTTTCTATTTTACGAATTGCTGATTTCAGAATGTTGTGAGTCTGAATTCAATACATTATGATAGCCGTGATGACAATGTGTGTGAGTTCTAGTGTTCCAGCAATAGATAATAATCTACTTAACCAGTTTTCTCGTTTTCCTTAAATGATGTCAATAAGACTAGAGAAATCCTTGTCTGCAATTTGATTTGTACTAAGTGGAAGACCCAAGTATTTAACAGGCAGTTGACCTTCTTGAATTTTTAGAATTTGAAGAATTTCCCTTTTGTTTACACATTTTTTACTAAAATATGCTTTGCTTTTACTCTCATTGATTTGAAGACCTGTAGAATCTTTTAAATACTCAAAAGTTTTAACAATAGATTGAGCACTTCTAGAATCTGCATTCATAAATAAAAGCAGATCATCAACCTATAGTAAATGAGTAATACTAGGCAAATATCTATTAACTGGTCTGAGATTTCCTTTTATTTGTTCCAATTCCATTTGGAGAGATATATATTCCATAGCAATTGTGAATAGATAGGGGGAGAGAGGATCACCTTGTCTAATCCACTTATTGCTATTAATAAATCCACAAGGTGATCCATTGATTAATATGGAAAAGGAGGCAATATCTATACATTCTTTAACTAAATTACAAAAAATTTCATGAAAACCCATTTGTCTCATCATGTGAATAATAAAATGTTTGTTAATTTTATCAAAAGCTTTGTGGATGTCTATTTTAATGCAAACTTTATTCTTACAGCCCCTATTAAAGTTTCTGATTATCTCATGAGCCAAAAGAGTATTTTCAATAATGTATCTACCCGGGATGAAAGCACATTGATTTTCAGAAATCAAATATTTTAGAAATTTTTTATTCTATTACTTAAAATATTAGCAATAATTTTGTAAATAAAATTACAACAGGCAATAGGCATGTAATCCCCTAGACCCAAAGGAATTTTTACCTTAGGTATTAATATAATAAACGTATGATTTAAGCTTTTTAAAAGCTTACGAGATGTAAAAAATTCCTTGACAGCATCATAAATGTTAGTTTTAATGTCCTCCCAGTGAGTCTTGTAAAATTTTGCCCCAAACCAATCAGGGCCTCGGCTTTTATTTATATTTGAACCAAAAACAATTTTTTTTATTTCATCCATAGCAACAGGGCAAGAAGAATATCATTGCTGTTTTCATTAAGTAAAAATTTTGTTTCAATACTTGAGAAATCCTTCTTATAAGAATTAGTATTGTAAAGTTCATAAAAGTACTTGATATCCATTTACTTTACATGAGAGACATCGTTCAAGGTAACCCCATTATTATCTAGTAATTTTCCTATGTCATTGATTTTTTTCCTATTAGACATCTTGGCATAGAAAAATTTACTAGATTCATCACCTTTAGTAAGCCAGTCTACCTGGGCTTTCTGTCTCATGTTGATAGCTTGCACATGCAAACTTTTACTTAATTTATCCTGGTTTTGGAAAAATTGATTGACCATAGATTTATCTGAGCTATCAAAATCAATAATGTTTTGAAGAGACTCACATTCTTTTCTAATGAGCCATCTCTATTTCTGTTTTTGTTCCATGTTTTCAAATTTTCTTTGATATTCTTTAATATGCTTTTAAATTTATTTTGTGCAGAACCATGTTTAGAAATGAATATACTGTTTTTAACAGTATCCATATAACGCTTGTCATATGTCCACCCATTAACAAACCTAAAAGGGTTATTTTTCCTAGTATTAAGAGTACCCGAGAAAATAATTTGTAAGGGGTATGGTCACTAGTGGCTTGAGGAAGAGTATAACATTGGAAATTTGAAAATATATTATCAAAAGGATGATTAATAAGAATTCTGTCAAGTTTACAATGGATATTTCTAAATTCACCAGATTTCCAAGTGTATTGATTCCCACTAATTGTGGGTTCAATTAAACCTATTTTATGCAGAAAATTATTAAAAAATTCTAGTTTACTAAATGAAATGGGAACACCAGCTCTCTTTTAAAAAGAGTGGAAAACAGTATTAAAGTCCCCTATGATAATCCAAGGTGTTATCATGTTATAGTTTAAAGACTCAAGATCATTCTAGAGAAAATTTCTTTCATTTTCACTATTTGAAGCATAAACAAAAGTGATTCCTATTTGAAATCCACCCTTATTTATGAATTTACAGTGAATAAATTGAAAGTTTAGAAAATGATGACTAAGACTCCAAATATTTGGATCCCATATAACCATTATTCTACCATTACCCCCCATAATATTGTTATTAACAACACCCCATTCTTTAAAATAGCTAGCATGAAAATTAAAGATTTTTGAATCCTCCCGTTTGTGCTTAAGAATACCTATAATATTTGGTCTGTTTGTGAGAATTAGATTGGTTAAATCTAATTTTCTTTCGGGAGAGTTTAAACCTCTAAATGGAACTTATTTTCAAGTAAATGAGGTAACTAAAAAGTGATAGTGGGGTAATATGTAAATCCTGAGGCATTTACTAAATTTATTAAAAATGTTAAATAAACCTTGAATCACGTATTTGCGGATCATGAGTCTAGTCGTTTCTCGATTCATGTTCCTAGGGAGTGGATTTGGAAATTAAACAGAAGGACTGTTTACTTTGGGACATCTATACCGTGTATGTTTAATGGTACGTACTATTTTTGTGAAGAAAAAAATAACATATAAAAAGTGTATATGAATTATATAGAGAAAAAAACGCTAAACAATATGTTTAGCTAATTCACTAACATCAAATGAAAATTGAATATTGGCAAGTCTTGCTATAGACGAGATACAAAAGTGCTTTTGTAAAAGTATGTCGTAGCATAGTTTTGGCATCAAACTGTAAAATTATAATTAGCATTTACCATAAAAATTGAATATCTTAGTATTTCTATATTCATGTGATTGAATCAAACCATAAAATTATTTCTTTTATAACAGATTATGTATGTGATAGAAGATTTGATAGAAGCACAAGACCACCGAAGCCTCTCTATGCTAGATTACATTTTCCAGCAAGTAAAGTTATTTCAACCAAAAAAGTAATAGCAGCAGCAAAAACCACATAAGCAACATCAACTAAAAATATAGAGGAAAAGAGCAGAAGTGTAAAGTCAAGACGATATAACAATAGTACAAAACAAACCAAAAGGAATCATTCATAATTGAATTTGATTCACATCCATTAACGTCGGTCCTCCTCTATTTTTCGTAGCATATATTACATGTTATATATTCTTTGATGTGTTGTTTATAGCGTATATTATGTTTTTCCTAACATACCTAACATATATTATGTTGCTACAACCATATATACTTGTATTATGAAAATGTGACATTAATACTAATAGTTATTATCATTTAGTATCATCAAGCATCCTCCTTTATTTGTCTATCTGAATATTTTCTTTTAACTTATAATTGAGTTTCCTTAGGCGTCAATGGAGTATTCATTTCTTTTAATTTGTATGATTATTTTCATCTAACATCCTTTAATCGTAGTAGTTTTGCCTTTCATTTTCTATCCATTTAGGTACGTAATGGAATGCAATTCTCTACCTATTTTCAGTTCTACAATCAATATTTGATTTCCTTTTGTTTTTCATAGTCTAATATTATTATTCAATATAATAATGGAAAAAAAAAGAGAAACATATTATATGATGGTAAAGTGTGCAAATCAAAACTTTAAGTATTTGATGTCAAAGGTTTTAGTTATTTGAAAATCATATTTTGGTTCATGATTTTCATGTTTGCTTCTCTATGTTGAGCCAGATTGCTTTAGATATGATTCAGATTTTGTGATAATTTTTTTCATAGGCACCTTATTCAAGATTCTTGATTTCCTATCCAATTCAAAATATCGCATCGATTAGATTCGAATTTGCTGATTTTGATTCTAGTTATCAACCCTGCAAGTTTTATATAACAAAGTGAGCGTTAACCTAAAGCTCGATAAAGAAAGATGAGAGAAACATAGAATACAACTTTTCACAATCAAAGCAAGTTTCATATGTTTTCACATACACCCAAAGTTTTAACATTAATTCATCATCGAGGTTGTTTTTGTTTTTCTAATTGTTCATTTCTTTGGTTGGACCCAAAAAATAGTTTGTACACACATGCATAAACACATTATGTTTATTCATGATATATACTCTTAACCCTCAGAACTTTTCAATGTCAACATTATATGTAAACAATTTTTGATCTCTTATAACCCAAATTTCTCCATTACATTTACCAAAATTATACAAGACCATGGTTTGTTCACCATCTCCATTATCTTTCATAAATAACAAACTTATCTCATATAAGGTGAGCATCTAAATATAACAAAACATAATATTACTCAGCTAACTCCAATAAACTTCTAATCTCAAATACCGTCTCGATACGTTTTCAATTTTTAATAGCTTCGATTTCCGATGGGTCCACAGACAAGCCGTCGCCTGAAGCTATATGTTCAAGAAACTTTTCTTTCTCAGAAATGACATTTTGGAAACTTTGCATTTAACTGATACCGTCTCTGGGTATCTCGCACTATTACGAAATGAACTTCATGATCATGTCTCCTCTTAGTATATACAAAAATAATAATCAATAAACACCAATATGAATATAAATGTTTTTGGAAGATTCTATTCTTTAGACTACAAAGAAAGCAAACATGTTGGTTATTCCATAGGGCATGACTAATCATCCATACAAACCATATCTTATTTAAAACAACGTCAGTGGTATACTTTCCTCTGCCACCCTCAATGGATGGAATCTTATTTCTAAATCAAACTTTGAGAATACCTTGGCTCCAAGTGATCGAACAAATCATCTATTCTGGGAAAAGCATACCGATTCTTTATCATATTCTCATTTAGCTTTTTATAATTCATATGCATCATCAACGACCCATTTAATTTCTTCACAAATACCATTGTAACTCACAAGGTGAACTGCATGGTCAAATATAATTCTTCCCTTCTGAATCTATCAATTGCATCTTTAATTCACTCACCTAGGTGTTATATTGGTGGTCTATTTACGGGTTCAACTCCAAGTACGAGCCTTATTCAAAAATTATGGCAATTCAACGATAAGCCTGTAACGGACTTAAAGATATTTGCATATTCGCTTACTTCAAAAACCCAATTTATTTCATTTTCCACGCCTTTCATAGCATCCAACAATGAAAATACATCAAAACATGATCCTTCCAATGTGTATGTAATTCGATCACAATAATAAGGGTTTCACAATGATATTACTAATTCAAAAAAATATCATAGCATCATATAAATTTAATGAATCAATAAAAAAATTATCCCGAAACCTACAAAATCAAATACGTGAAAAATGTAGACAAATACATGACCTAACAAATTAAATCCTAAATCGTCACATCCCATTTCAAGAGTTTCGTAGCCTCCAATTGGAGTTGAAGCCCTCGATGAAGTCATATGGTATGTCGGTTCTAAATCTAACTTATCCACCGAAATTTAAAAAATAAAAGAATGCAATGCTCCAGTATATGATAATACATTATCAGGTATACCATATATTGAAAGCATGCCTCCCACAAAAGCCTTTCTTTTCTCCGCAGTAGTGGTCCAAAAGTTATAGGCTCCAAAGGAAAAACCTTTCCAGTTTCAACTTTGATCTGTTAAGGATACTTCGTCTTGAAGTGCCCCATCTTTTCATTGTTAAAGCATTTCACTCCCTTCTTATTAAAAACTTTCTTGCTATCTTCGAAGTGACATAAATTAGCAAAGTCCCTTTTGTCGTACATATAGCATGTTATATCAAACCTACCCCTCTTAGAAGATCCACCCTTCCAAGCTTCCTTCTTGCACAATAATTTCCTATTTGCTTGGGAAACCACTATTCTCCACAGAATTAGTCTTATCCAAGGATAAAAGTAAATCTTTTTTCCTCAAACACACATCCATGGTGACATTAAATGGATATCTAAGGTACGACATTATTTCCCCAGCAAACTACGGCTTGAATCTTCGGATAAACTTCTCAATTTTCTAAGCAAAATTATTGATGGCCTGCCTATGATCTGATAGATTATCAAACTTTGTAGTTGTGACGACCCGGGTTTTGACGACGGTTAATTGGGTAATTAACTAATTTTGACTTTTGAAAAATGATTTTATAAGTCGAACAAATAAGATTCTTATAATTAAAATATCTGAATATATAGATTGAGTTGAAAACTATAACAAATGGTGAAGTATAAAATCTCTGGAGATGATAAATTTTATAGTAAGAATTTATAGTAAGACGTAAATGTAAATATGATAAAATAAATGAATACATATGTATATATTCATAAATTAAGGAGCATGTAGTGTCTAGAAATATGAAAATGTATAATTGTATATAGGATAACAAATACAAGTGCATTTACATTGGGTAAAAGCAAATTTACTTACATGTATGCATACGAAATATATATGGATATATATATAAAAAAATTCATATAAAATTATTTGTAGACAAATAGGGAGACAAGCCTTTAATCTTAGCACACAAAACATAACATCAAGCTTTTATAAAATATCAAATCACTTTTTGGTTAAATCAGGTCCACATATGTACAAATCAAAATAAACAAAAGAAAATAAAATAAAAGTGTAAACATATGAAGATCTGTACAAATATCTCAGCCTTGGCTTACCCTGTAAGCTTCATTCTCCTCTATATACACCCGACTCTATCTTCTTTTTCCACTCATTCGATCTACTGAAGTAAATAAGAGAAGGAAAAAAATATGATGGAAACCAGTTCAAACAGCAGCTTTAAAATTTGAAAATAGCAGTTGTTTCAATTTTTATTTTTTTCTGAGCTAAGTCTCCAACCTTGAAATGACCCTCTCTTTTTATAACTTAATTTGTAAGGATTTTTTTTTACATAGAGATATATATTTATTATCATATATATATTTCTGAAGCCTAGAGTCATTTTTCCTTTTATCAAATAAACAATTTATCCAGGATCAAGATTTTTACCAATATAAATATATCAGTGTATTCCTAAAGATATGCACCTACATATGAAGATGCATGTGCCTCTCTTGTTTAAATCAGAGTTATGGTAAACAAGAGGATAATTTGATTGATTAAATTTAATCAATCCACACATAGTTCAATTTAATTCATACAATAAAATTCCATCCATATATGTATTTGTAAGATTTTAACTCTTGATTTCTTGCTGGATTCTCTATGAAGTGTAATTCCTAGAAACAAGGATATTGTGTTATGAACACATATAAATTAATGGTGTAATTCTTATGTTCTGAAAATGATATAAGTTTATATCATTTTCTATGTTTGATTTTCTATAAAATCTTCCTTTGATACAAACTCTTTTCTGGAATATTTTTAAGTGAGATAACATATTCCTAAAGCTTAATTCTTTGATGTCATGATGCTGTGCTAAATGAAATGCAAATAGGAGTGAGTTTCCTGAGACCCTGAGCATCCAAAACATGGTTCAACCAGACTCTTTGTGTAACGACCACGACTTTCTCTCCATAGAAAGTCGTATCGCTAATAAGAAAGAAAGGGATAGAAAAGAGAAAAGAAGAGAAAGAAAGAACTAAACAATATCAGAATCTCACAGCGGAACGAAACAAAATATAATATATCACATAACTATTACATAGTATCATATACAACACTTATCAGAGTTACACAGATTACATCTCATATACTAGACAGTTATAAACATCTGTCTAGTTATTACATCTCAATACAAAACAAAGATCTAAACAAGATCAACACAGCGGAAACTACTATCTATATCTACAACGCTGAAGCCTCCTGCTCCATTGCTCCTCCACAATTCGTCAAGGCTAACCTGAATCCCTTGGCTACTCGTAAAAATTTGAGTACCCAAGAGTTTATAAAACAGAAATAAACAACTTGGGTCAGACATGGGTCTGGTGTGAGTAAACGGGTTAAAATTGCTTAACTTCAAAACCTTTTGAAAGAAAAGGTATCACGTAAGACTCCCCACAAATAAACATGGGTAAGTTTTTACCTTACGCTAACCAAAACATTTGATAGGAAATCTGATTGTATTATAATAGGGTCTAGGGTTTTCAAGTAAAATACAGAAATAGCTGAAATGCTTACATCTCACATTCCAACATATTTGGGCACAACTAATACGTACGGCACTTATTGGAGTTTGGATTCCATACAATGGCAGGGCTACTGGGGTACCGCCCGTCACAGTACGTGGCCTAGATCACCGTACCGAGGATCACTCCCAATCCTCTGCAACACAAGGCCGGAACATCCCTTACTGGATAATTCCCGCACAAGATACCTCACGGTTGGGATCAGCAACCGCACACACTAAGCCGAAATAAGAAGGGACTTCTAGACAGAGGTAATCTTGTCCTACTTGGGTGCTACCCACTAACCTTGCTGCACCTCCCCTGTTTTAGCCATTCCCGGTTTGTGAGGCTTGAGGTCACGATTACCTTAGAAAAGAACACATCACTTAGAATGCTCATCGTCCACCTGACGATGTTCTGAAAGCATTCAATCCATACAAGTTCGTTCCGGGTTCGAACGAAACCGAAGGCATTATCTCGTTACACTCGTTTTGGAATCACCCTCAGAGTTAACGACAATAACCCTTGCACTCTGAATCTTCATCTTCACTTGATTCACGACCTATCGTTAATTTGGATCGATGTGGTATTCGGGTCTCCAGACCTGGAAATCCGGTATACGGAAACCCGATCCCGGTCTCATCGAAATCCAAAGCGTATCTTTTAAGGCCAAGTTGTTTTAAAGGTTAAAACAATTTAATTCAATTATCTTTATACACTTAGAAAGATAATTCACAATAGATAATCAACATTATCAATATCATCAGATAATCCATATTATCACAATTCAACTAAACATCCATATCACATAGCATATATCTCATCAGAGATATCAATCAAATGCAAAGCATTCAGTATTATCATACATCCATAAGTAATGATTTATATCATCTCTAATTAATTTAAAGTTAATTAAATTAATTACTTTTATTTTATAAATCCTTCTTACTTAAACATTAATTAATTACAAATTAATTAATTATCCTCTAATTACCTTTTTCAATTAATCATCTTTGATTAATTATCTTTTAATTACCTTCAAGTTATTTATCTTTAATTAATTACTCAAATTAATTAACCTTAACCACTTATAATAATTCACCTTTAATTACTTCATTAATTAATTAACTATAATTAATTAAATTAATCACTATAATTAATTATATTAAACCTTAATTAATTACATTAATTAATCACTTCATTTATTAATTATACTTAATTAATCAATCTTAATTACATCATTATTTATATTAATTAATGATCCTTAATTACAACTTAATTATTAATTACTTTAATTAAATTAATTACATTAAGTAATTAACCTTTAATTAAACAACATTTATTAATCACTTTTGATTAATCTTCAATCAGTAATTAACTACCCTTAATTACTTCATTACATAAATTAATTACTCCTTAATTAATTATCTTTAATTAATTCCCTTGATTAATTACAAAAAGTAATTAAACTCAAATTACTTCCATTCTTAAATCATCTTTCATTAATTACATCCAATAATTACCATTAATTACTTTACTAAGTAATTACAGTCCATTTAATTAATCACATTAATTAATTAGTCTTAATTAATCTTATTTATTAATTAGCTTTAATTAATTACATTTATTATCCTTAATTTATCATATTAATTATCCTTAATTAATGATCTAAGTAATTAATCCTTAATTACCTTTCATTAATTACTTTCAAAAAGTAATTATCTTTTATTAATTACATTCAATAATTATACTTAATCAATTTCCAAAGTGGTTATCCTTAATTAAACCAAAGTAATTATCTTAGATTAATTAATTAGTTATCTTCAATTAATTAAGTAACTATACTTTAATTACTTAATAAAACCTTAATTAATTAAGATAAACCATTTATCTTAATTAAACAATCTAATTAAATATTCTTTAAAACTTATCTCCTTTAAATATATTTAAAAACTTTGTTTAACCTTTATTTTTGAAACTTACTTAGAAACTTGTTTAAATTTCTTTTCTTAAAAACTTGATCTAGTACATTTATTTGAAAACACTTTTGAATTCAATTACAACATTAATCTAGTTTATATTTACTTAAAAAGAAACAAACAATTTTAAACATTTAAATTTTTGAAAACATATTCAATTTTAAACATACTTTTAAAACTTGACTAACATTCTTTTTTGGAAATTTAATTAATTTAAACTTGCTTTTGCTTTTTAAAACCTGAACTCGATTTCCCTTTTTAAAATTTTAAAACCTGGCAACTAAATTTACTTTACAATTAAAACCAGGATTTTTATACTTATAAAATACCCGAGCCAACGAACAAAAATTCCGAGCCTACCCCGTGTCCCTCGCGATCACCCACTTACTTCGAGTCGCACTCTCGTTTCCCCGAGACCACTCCCGAGCATACTTCTTCTTCCCCAATCTATTATCACCAGACCCATACGTGCACACGTGCACGTGCACGATCACTCCGGCCATCACCAATCAACGTCGCGACCCTTCCCCAATCGACGACCATCCCACCAATTCCTCCGACCACCCAAATCATCAATTCCTCTATCAAAACACAATCGAGCTTCACGATCGAAAATTAGAACAAAACAACATCGAAGAAATCCACTCGCCGCTGACGATTGAGATGACTGGAACCCACGTCATTCCGACCACAGCATCGTCATTGATCCCTGCAACTATCCCATCATTCGCGATCATCTCCGATGGTCCAACGACATCACACGAACTCCATTTATACCATCGTTCAAGCAGGTCTTCGAACCCTAGATCCTCTTTCCCTGGCCTCTACAACACACTACAAAATCTCCGATCAATTTTCCAGTGATCGACAACCCTTCAGCCACCCTCGACATCAACCCTAAGCTCCATCACGACACAGATCGTCAGCAATTGTCTATATCCCAAAATCGCTCATCTCAGATTATCTCCACAATCTCTTATCTAAAAATCAAGATTTTTATCTCTAAATTCATTATTGGCAATAATAAATCAGATTATAAATTCAAATCAGGGAATTAAGATGTTTGATTTTTTTGGTTAAATTGATTTCTACTGAAAAAAACAAATTTTCAAACTAAAGACTTAATAATTTTTCCGAAAACTATTTTTTTTTTAAAAAATTTGCATTGTAAAATCATTTCCTATTTTATGTTCATAGCCAGATAAGGATTGAGAAGAAAGGTATTTGTTTTTGAACTTGTTTCTAGCCTGTTAATCAAAACAGAAAAATGAACATCCTTTTACAGGCATGCATCCAGCTATACACACAACACATCCTATATATATACATACATGCATTCATATATATAAGCATCCATATTCCTAATACAATCCATCACAAACATCTAGATATGCTCACAGATTTTTAACTGTTTTAAAATTAAGGTTTACTCACCCTTTCTAAAAGTAGAGAACAGAATATATGTATAAACAGACATACTCACATACATATATATACAAATCCAGATAAATTCGAGTTGAAGAACCTCAATACCAACCAATATCATCACATGCATTTTAGTTAAAACCAGATTAAACTGTTTTTAAAAATAAAATTTACTCACCTGTTAAAACAGAGAACAGCTTTTAAATCTGGAATTGTTTAAAACTGGGAACTTGTATTGCCATTTCTGTTGAAACTTTAAACTTGAATGCTTGAGTTTTGCTTTGAAAACTTGAATTCTTGTTACTGAGACATGATGAAGAAATGAGACTGTTTTGATTTAAAGTTGAAGAAAATGCTTGCGGGCCATTTGAAAATCTCAGATCTGAAATGAAGTTCAGGATTTTGGTTCTTGCTTTAATTTTGAAAAATGCAGATGTTCAAGGTTTGATTTGAACATGATCTCTGGTTGAAGAAATGCCAGGTTTTTGTTTTGAACTTGCTTTGATTGTCTCAGGTTGAAGAAGAATGCAGGCCTTGATTTTTATTTTGAAAATGTATAGATTCTGGTTTGCAAACTTATTGACTTGCTTTTAGAAAATGAATGAATAGGCTTTGATCTGGTTTGAGGAAATTGATTTCAGATTGTGGGAGGATTAATTACTGATTTTGTTGAGAAATTTGTACAGGGTTTTAGTTTCTTAGCCTTTGAATTTGAAAAAGAAATAGATAAAGAAAAGCATATGTATTTAGGCTGAAAATCATTTAATAAAAATAAAAGAAAATTAAATCTAAAAAAAATGCCACTTGTTTTAAAGATGAACACTTGTCATATAACTTTGTTCATTAATTAACACATATGCTTAGATTGATTATTAGCTTACATTTGTAACTTTACATGCAAAATAATTTATAAAAGTGAATAAAGCTTTTATTAATAAATTCCTAATAACTATATATTTATTTTAATTTATATAAATAAGAATCCTTTTTAAAGAAATAGAATAAAACAAACTATATTTATACAAAATCATTTATGTCATACTTTTAAATCCAAATATAAATTTAATTCAATTTAATTTTTTTTTTTACAATTTAAAATCAATTTAAACAATTTACACTTAACAATTTAAAACTATATATTATTAAATAGCTTTTGAAAAGCTTAATATTAAATAAAAATCAAAATTTCCAAATTACCAAAAATAATAGAATTTAAAAAACAAGATTTATCTATTTACAATATACCATTATATTTACATTATAAATAGAAACCAATTTATTAGCTTTTAAAAGATAAAATCACTAATTAAATATTTATTTAATTGGATTATTAAATCAATTCAAATTTATTAACAAAAATTATCAAATCAATTTAATTTTTAACACAGATTATTAAATTTATATTGCCCAAAAATTTCGGGATATCACATTCCTTCCCCCTTAAAATAATTTCGTCCCCGAAATTTAAAAGCAAAGGTAATTTAATAATCTCCTTAAAGATTTTAGTTTTAAAACACAATCATATATTTTCAACCATAGCAACCAATCATCCAAACAAACAATTCTAACTATCCAGACAAAATTCTAGATAGAATTTCTTCGAGTTTCCTCGGTATAAATATCAGGATACTCGCTCTACAAACAATCTAAACTACGAAGCTACAGAGCTCCTACTCATCTAGATCTACAAAACTAAACAGGTTATCAGACTACAAACGAGTCTGACTCAACAACCAAACCTCCCTGAACTGCTGGTTCCAAAACCAGAGATAGATCAAACACTTATCCAAATCAGGCACAGAAGAGATCCAAAATACCTCGGAGCTGACTTCCAAGACTTACCCAATCTTATAGCTCCTTTGATCAGAGAAAACTTATCCAAAATCAAATCTCCGTCTTCGAAATCCAAATTCCTTTGTCTCATATATACAAAATTCTTCAGACGATCCTGGCTTCCTACATCTTTCCTGATCAGCTCAACCTTTGCTGATACCTCTAGAAACGAACTGGACCAAATCCCAACATAATGATCTCCTCAAGATTAACCAAAATCAAGAACAAACTCTACTCCTTAAACAACAGAAGACTAGACTTACTCCTTCAATCCAGAAAGAACAAACATGAGCACTCGCCAAACTGCTTTTGCTGCACAACTCTGATCTGGAGCAGAAGAAAATGCTGATGAAGAACACGAGCACGAACTGGATAACACATCCCAGAATATGGTTCCACAAATTCATAAAGAAAACTCAGATACTCCATCAAAACCTGAGCTGCTTCACCAAACTCCATCTCAACGAACCATCCTTCAACTAGCTGAACCACCGATACCATTCCAGGAATCCAAATCGATAAGAAACTTAATCTCCAGATGCGGACAAACCTCTAACTTCCTTGAAAACATCCAGAATAACTCTGATAACCCAAGAGAATACTCAGCAATCGCAAGTCGCTTTTGCGAACAACCCAGCCTAATTCCAAACAGACTGTTCTCTCTTTACCAATCAGAACAGTTTACACCTATCTATCCATCGGAGAAATGGATTCACTCTGCTGCTTCTGAACTCTACCACAATAAAACTGCTTAGCCAGAAAACTTCCTGCCAACGCACAACACTCCGAGTTGTACTGCTGCCACAGACGCCAAATATTCCCAAAGCTCTTCGGGAAACTCGATCCTCAAACCAATAAAAACACCACGCTGAACTCAGCCATATCACCGAAGCAGACATACTTCCTTAACTCGCTCCAAAGGAAAACATTTCGGAGACATCCATAGTCACTGCGGCTCATCATACAGCTACTATTACCTGAGGTATCAAGGTACCATCACTCGCTTCTGTTCAACCGATAGATCAAACTTCAAAGATAAACTCCGAACCATTACTGGTTTCCTTCAGAGATCGATGAAATCCTTCACCACAGCAAAGCTTACTCGAGACGGTATTGGGTCTACAGTCTCGACAGATACACTTTCAACCTCAACATTCAAACTCCAACCATTGGTAGTCGTGTTACACACACCACTACCCTATCTACCTTTATCCTATATTGGAAAACCCGAACAGGTAACCCAACAAATAGGTAGAAATATATATATATTTAAAATGATACTTTTTATATAGAAATTATTTCTGGGTAAAATTATTTCATTTACCTCTTTAAAACAATATTGTGTCTGTTGGCCTGGTTCAAGTGTTTAGAGATCCCTATCAATAACGTTAGCTACTCGTATTGACCAGAATCCATATACCACTCAACCGATCAATTAACACAATATAAAACCATTTTATATAACTAACAAATACGCGCTCTCGTATATATATATACTTAGACTCAAACAGGTTGCTACAGATCCTATTTCTAATGAACAATCCTTCCGAACCTAGGTATTCACTCAACCTAGTGTTCTGATATTCACTTAACCAATAGCTTAGGTATTCGCTCAACCTATGCTCTGATACCACTGTAACGGTCTAGGCTTTTCAACCATCGACAGCGGCCTCAACTGGTAGGCTTTTCAACCATCCCAGCCCCACCGTGGCTTACATTGGTACCTCGAATTTGCTTTTACGGCCAGCCTCTCGACTCGCAACCAACCCCTCAATGGGACATGTAGGGGTAAGAGTCTCCCGTTCGCCACCAAACCACGAAGCGAGAACCCCCTATCATGCTGTAATGTAGCAAACCCGATCCCGGTCTCATCGAAATCCAAAGCGTATCTTTTAAGGCCAAGTTGTTTTAAAGGTTAAAACAATTTAATTCAATTATCTTTATACACTTAGAAAGATAATTCACAATAGATAATCAACATTATCAATATCATCAGATAATCCATATTATCACAATTCAACTAAACATCCATATCACATAGCATATATCTCATCAGAGATATCAATCAAATGCAAAGCATTCAGTATTATCATACATCCATAAGTAATGATTTATATCATCTCTAATTAATTTAAAGTTAATTAAATTAATTACTTTTATTTTATAAATCCTTCTTACTTAAACATTAATTAATTACAAATTAATTAATTATCCTCTAATTACCTTTTTCAATTAATCATCTTTGATTAATTATCTTTTAATTACCTTCAAGTTATTTATCTTTAATTAATTACTCAAATTAATTAACCTTAACCACTTATAATAATTCACCTTTAATTACTTCATTAATTAATTAACTATAATTAATTAAATTAATCACTATAATTAATTATATTAAACCTTAATTAATTACATTAATTAATCACTTCATTTATTAATTATACTTAATTAATCAATCTTAATTACATCATTATTTATATTAATTAATGATCCTTAATTACAACTTAATTATTAATTACTTTAATTAAATTAATTACATTAAGTAATTAACCTTTAATTAAACAACATTTATTAATCACTTTTGATTAATCTTCAATCAGTAATTAACTACCCTTAATTACTTCATTACATAAATTAATTACTCCTTAATTAATTATCTTTAATTAATTCCCTTGATTAATTACAAAAAGTAATTAAACTCAAATTACTTCCATTCTTAAATCATCTTTCATTAATTACATCCAGTAATTACCATTAATTACTTTACTAAGTAATTACAGTCCATTTAATTAATCACATTAATTAATTAGTCTTAATTAATCTTATTTATTAATTAGCTTTAATTAATTACATTTATTATCCTTAATTTATCATATTAATTATCCTTAATTAATGATCTAAGTAATTAATCCTTAATTACCTTTCATTAATTACTTTCAAAAAGTAATTATCTTTTATTAATTACATTCAATAATTATACTTAATCAATTTCCAAAGTGGTTATCCTTAATTAAACCAAAGTAATTATCTTAGATTAATTAATTAGTTATCTTCAATTAATTAAGTAACTATACTTTAATTACTTAATAAAACCTTAATTAATTAAGATAAACCATTTATCTTAATTAAACAATCTAATTAAATATTCTTTAAAACTTATCTCCTTTAAATATATTTAAAAACTTTGTTTAACCTTTATTTTTGAAACTTACTTAGAAACTTGTTTAAATTTCTTTTCTTAAAAACTTGATCTAGTACATTTATTTGAAAACACTTTTGAATTCAATTACAACATTAATCTAGTTTATATTTACTTAAAAAGAAACAAACAATTTTAAACATTTAAATTTTTGAAAACATATTCAATTTTAAACATACTTTTAAAACTTGACTAACATTCTTTTTTGGAAATTTAATTAATTTAAACTTGCTTTTGCTTTTTAAAACCTGAACTCGATTTCCCTTTTTAAAATTTTAAAACCTGGCAACTAAATTTACTTTACAATTAAAACCAGGATTTTTATACTTATAAAATACCCGAGCCAACGAACAAAAATTCCGAGCCTACCCCGTGTCCCTCGCGATCACCCACTTACTTCGAGTCGCACTCTCGTTTCCCCGAGACCACTCCCGAGCATACTTCTTCTTCCCCAATCTATTATCACCAGACCCATACGTGCACACGTGCACGATCACTCCGGCCATCACCAATCAACGTCGCGACCCTTCCCCAATCGACGACCATCTCACCAATTCCTCCGACCACCCAAATCATCAATTCCTCCATCAAAACACAATCGAGCTTCACGATCGAAAATTAGAACAAAACAACATCGAAGAAATCCACTCGCCGCTGACGATTGAGATGACTGGAACCCACGTCATTCCGACCACAGCATCGTCATTGATCCCTGCAACTATCCCATCATTCGCGATCATCTCCGATGGTCCAACGACATCACACGAACTCCATTTATACCATCGTTCAAGCAGGTCTTCGAACCCTAGATCCTCTTTCCCTGGCCTCTACAACACACTACAAAATCTCCGATCAATTTTCCAGTGATCGACAACCCTTCAGCCACCCTCGACATCAACCCTAAGCTCCATCACGACACAGATCGTCAGCAATTGTCTATATCCCAAAATCGCTCATCTCAGATTATCTCCACAATCTCTTATCTAAAAATCAAGATTTTTATCTCTAAATTCATTATTGGCAATAATAAATCAGATTATAAATTCAAATCAGGGAATTAAGATGTTTGATTTTTTTGGTTAAATTGATTTCTACTGAAAAAAACAAATTCTCAAACTAAAGACTTAATAATTTTTCCGAAAACTATTTTTTTTTTAAAAATTTGCATTGTAAAATCATTTCCTATTTTATGTTCATAGCCAGATAAGGATTGAGAAGAAAGGTATTTGTTTTTGAACTTGTTTCTAGCCTGTTAATCAAAACAGAAAAATGAACATCCTTTTACAGGCATGCATCCAGCTATACACACAACACATCCTATATATATACATACATGCATTCATATATATAAGCATCCATATTCCTAATACAATCCATCACAAACATCTAGATATGCTCACAGATTTTTAACTGTTTTAAAATTAAGGTTTACTCACCCTTTCTAAAAGTAGAGAACAGAATATATGTATAAACAGACATACTCACATACATATATATACAAATCCAGATAAATTCGAGTTGAAGAACCTCAATACCAACCAATATCATCACATGCATTTTAGTTAAAACCAGATTAAACTATTTTTAAAAATAAAATTTACTCACCTGTTAAAACAGAGAACAGCTTTTAAATCTGGAATTGTTTAAAACTGGGAACTTGTATTGCCATTTCTGTTGAAACTTTAAACTTGAATGCTTGAGTTTTGCTTTGAAAACTTGAATTCTTGTTACTGAGACATGATGAAGAAATGAGACTGTTTTGATTTAAAGTTGAAGAAAATGCTTGCGGGCCATTTGAAAATCTCAGATCTGAAATGAAGTTCAGGATTTTGGTTCTTGCTTTAATTTTGAAAAATGCAGATGTTCAAGGTTTGATTTGAACATGATCTCTGGTTGAAGAAATGCCAGGTTTTTGTTTTGAACTTGCTTTGATTGTCTCAGGTTGAAGAAGAATGCAGGCCTTGATTTTTATTTTGAAAATGTATAGATTCTGGTTTGCAAACTTATTGACTTGCTTTTAGAAAATGAATGAATAGGCTTTGATCTGGTTTGAGGAAATTGATTTCAGATTGTGGGAGGATTAATTACTGATTTTGTTGAGAAATTTGTACAGGGTTTTAGTTTCTTAGCCTTTGAATTTGAAAAAGAAATAGATAAAGAAAAGTATATGTATTTAGGCTGAAAATCATTTAATAAAAATAAAAGAAAATTAAATCTAAAAAAAATGCCACTTGTTTTAAAGATGAACACTTGTCATATACCTTTGTTCATTAATTAACACATATGCTTAGATTGATTATTAGCTTACATTTGTAACTTTACATGCAAAATAATTTATAAAAGTGAATAAAGCTTTTATTAATAAATTCCTAATAACTATATATTTATTTTAATTTATATAAATAAGAATCCTTTTTAAAGAAATAGAATAAAACAAACTATATTTATACAAAATCATTTATGTCATACTTTTAAATCCAAATATAAATTTAATTCAATTTAATTTTTTTTTTTACAATTTAAAATCAATTTAAACAATTTACACTTAACAATTTAAAACTATATATTATTAAATAGCTTTTGAAAAGCTTAATATTAAATAAAAATCAAAATTTCCAAATTACCAAAAATAATAGAATTTAAAAAACAAGATTTATCTATTTACAATATACCATTATATTTACATTATAAATAGAAACCAATTTATTAGCTTTTAAAAGATAAAATCACTAATTAAATATTTATTTAATTGGATTATTAAATCAATTCAAATTTATTAACAAAAATTATCAAATCAATTTAATTTTTAACACAGATTATTAAATTTATATTGCCCAAAAATTCCGGGATATCACACTTTGTTCTGGTATAAGCCATAGGGTTTTAAAAATGCATTTGGAACAAAGCCTTAGTGAAAAGGAATTCAGATTCATGTTAAAGTACAAAGGTAACTGATATGCGAATATCTGAACAAAACATATTTAAACATGCATATATACAAACTATCATGGACATGGCTTTCATCTCCTATGTTACAGATTCTTCCTTTATTCAAGAATAAGGTATAAAACATTTGCATAGTACCAATTGCATTATGAAAACATGCAGACACATAATACATTTTCCCTATGCCTTTAAACTCTTGTATGTAATTGTCATAATGAAAGAATAACCATATTGTTTATTGAGACTCAACTGTCCAGATTTTCCAATACTTAATCCTTTTCAAAGACTCAAGATTGACTAATACATTTATAAAATATAACCATCCTATTTATCATAGTGTTCTTGCTCAAATTTACTTA